>CAUYRT010010430.1:0-20141 GCA_963574885.1 Lepilemur ruficaudatus
GAAACTGAGAGAATGAAACTGTTAAGAGAATGAAAAGATGAACCTCAGACTGAGAAAATTTTTGCAAAACTTGTATCTGATAAGGGGCTAGTATCCCAAACATCCAAAGAACTTTTAAAACTCAGCAATAAGAAAACAAACAGGCTGGGCTCGGTGGCTCACGCCTGTAATCCTAGCATTCCAGAAGGCTGAGGCGGGAGGATCGCTCAAGGTCAGGAGTTCGAAACCAGCCTGAGCAAGAGCAAGACCCCGTCTCTACCAAAAATAGAAAGAAATTAATTGGCCAACTAAAAAATATATAGAAAAACTTAGCCGGGCATGGTGGCACATGTCTGTAGTCCCAGCTACTCGGGAGGCTGAGGCAGGAGGATCACTTGAGCCCAGGAGTTTGAGGTTGCTGTGAGCTAGGCTGACACCACGGCACTCCAGCCTAGGTGACAGAGTGAGACTCTGTCTCGAAGAAAGAAAGAAAGAAAGAAAGGGAAAGGGAAAGGAAAAAAGAAAGAAAGAAAGAAAGAAAACAAACAGCCTGATTAAGAAACGGGCAAAAGATCTGGACAGACACCTCACCACAGACAATGGCGAATGAGCGCATCTCCGCCACTAGGAAAATGCAAAATGCAATGACAGCGAGGCTTCACTGCACACCTGTCGGAACGGCCACGACCCCCGGCACGCACACCACCAAATGCAGGTGTGGGTGTGGGCAGCAGAATTGTACTGGTCCTTGCCGGGGGGTGCAAAGTGGTACTAAACACGCTTTTATCACGCCATTCGCAGTCGTGTTCCTTGGTACTTATCCAAAGGAGTTGAACGTCTCTGTCCACACAAAAACCTGCACATGGTATTGGTAGCAGCTTTACTCGAAATTGCCACAATGCGGAAGCAACTGAGATGTCGTGCAGGATGGGGACAGTGAGCGAGCCGTGGTGCCCGCAGACCGTGGGACATTGCTCGGTGCTGAGAAGGAAAGCCAGCACACCGTGAGAGCACAAGAAGAAACTGAAATGGCTGTTGCTCAGTGAAGCGTCAATCTGGAAAGGCCACGTACCGTCTGGTTCCGAGTATGGGACATCCCGGAAAAGGCAGAGACGTGGAGACCGTAGAAGATGGTGGTTGCCGGGGCTGGGGAGGGAGGGATGAAGGGGTGGACCGCAGAGGCCTTTCAGGAGTGACGCTGTTCCCTGCGGCACACATGGAAGGGCGTGTGTGATTATGTGCGTGTTAAACCCACAGGTCGCACAGCACCGGGGGGCCCTCATGTAAGCTGTGGGCTCTGGGTGGCAACGATGTGTCAGCGTGGGTTTGTCGACGGCAGCAAACGCACCACAGGAACCGAGATGTCAAAACAGGGGAAGCCGTGTGTGTGTGTGTGTGTGTGTGTGTGTGTGTGTGTGTGTGTGGCGGGGGGCGGGGGCGTTGAGGGGGTGTCTGGGAACGCTCTACTTGCTGCTTAATTTTTCTATAAACTCCAAACTGCTTTAAAAATAAAGTTTGTTATTTAAAAGTATAGCTATTTTAAATTAATTATTAAAATTTAATAATTTTAAAAAGCATTTTCTTTCTAAAAGTAAGACAACATTACACAACCTCTCTATAATCTCGAGGCTGTCCATGTGTTCAGCCTCACGGCCCCCGGCCAAGGGAGCCCCGCCCCGCAGTGCCGGCTGCCCCAGGAGTTCGGGGTCCGGCTCGCTGATCACGAGGCCCGCCTGGGCCTGGAGGTGCTACGACGTGGATTCGGCATCGGCTTGGCTGGGCACCACACCCGATGTTGGGCCAGCCACAGTCTCGTGTTGCCGTGGAGGCATTTTAAAGATGACACTAACATTTGGGTCAGTTGACTTTGGGTACAGCCATGACCCTCCGCAACCTGGGTGGGTCTCTTCCAGTCCACTGAGGGCCCCAGAGGGAGGAGTTGGCCTGCAGACTGTGCCGGGCCTGGCTGCCGCGTCTCCCGCCACCTGCCCTCTGCAACCACAGGAGCTAACCCCTTAAAACAATTCTCTCTCTCCCCACTCTCTCTCCAGACCATATGGGTTCTCTTTTTCTGGAGGACCCTCCAGGTCCTCAGCTACGCCTCCCTGGGCCTCAGTTTCCCCTTCCGTACATCAGTGAGGGGTGGAGGCTGACACAGGGGCCCGGCCTCCCCCGCACTCAGCCCAGGGGCAGCCCCAGGTCGGTAAGTGGCCGAGGCCCAAGCTCCCCACCTGTCTCTGCGGTTCAGAGGCTGATCTCCCAGCCCCGAAACTGAAACTTTTTCACCTCACAAAAGTGAGACTGTCCCCACGGGACGCTAACCCCCACCCCCTGCCCGGGCCTGGCACCCACCAGTCTGCCTCTGTCTCTGTGCGTTTGGCTACTCTGGGGACCTCACCTAAGTGGAATCACATGTTATTGTCCTTTTGTGACCGGCTTGTTTCACCGGCAGTGTCCTCCAGTTCATCCGTGTTGCGGTGGTGTCGACGTTCTCTTCCTCTCCACGGCTGAAGGATGTTCCATTGTACGGTGCCGCCACGTTTTGTTTATCCAGACACCTGCTGATGGACACCTGGGCTGCTTCCACCTCGTAGCTGGAAGCTATGAATGATGTTGCTGTGAACACGGTGTGCAAACGTCAATGCTTTTCACGGCTGAATAATACCACATTTTGTAATAATTTATTTTGGATCCCGTGACCGTGTGGTTGTGCTGTTCTTGGCACTGACAGCCCTGGCCAGCTGCCCCTGGGCAGTGCAGCCTCCAGTCCATGCCCTGGGGCTGGACAAACGCAGCTGGCCCCATTGGCGGGTGGGCAGTCTGACCAGGATATAGGAGAGAAAACACTAGGACGCCCAAGAAGGGGGCGACCGTGCCCCAGTTGAGGGCCCGTGGTGGGGTGGACACCTGTGTGGCCACAGCACCCTGATCACCCTCCCGAGGACCCGCCACATTCTGAGCTCTCCAAAAACTCAGGCGCCTCACCCAGACATACAGTGGTGTGATCCATGCTGGACCACCCACCTGCTGGGGCTGAGGCCACCCGGACTCCCATCCTGGCCCTGCTCGGTGCCCCACTAGCCTCCCGTGGGCCTCGCAGCTGCACCCAGGTCACCAACTGTCTCTGCCTCTGCTGCGCAAGGGTGGCAGGCCAAGCCCTGCCAGTCCAGCACGGTCCCTCTGCAGAGGACTCTGCCCTTGCTGCCCTGGCCCCAAGCAGGTGCATCCAGCTCCCGACACTCTGCAGAGGAAGACGGGCTGGGCGGGGGGGTCGGGAGTGGGGAGGGGAGAGAGGAGGCAGCTCCCAGCCAAGGGGCCCTGAGGGCGGGAGCAGCGGGTGTCGGCAGGATTCCAGGGGAGACTGGGGGCCGGGTGGGGGCAGCCCCAGGCCTGGCCACACCCAGGCCCTCCTGAAGCCGCAGCCTCTGCCTGGCAGGCAGGGACAACCTGCTGAAGGAGCGTGGGTGGGTGTGGGCGCCGCCCGCCTGGGCCGGTGACACAGCGACTGGGGCAGAGCGAGGACGGAAAAAGTGAGTGCGAGGCGGCACAGGGGCCGCTTACGGGAAGGCGGGATGCAAAGTGCTGACTGCGTCCCCCGCTGGGTTCTTATCAGAGCCTAGCTGCATGAGCCCGCTAGTGCCTGCCGCCGCTGGGCAGCCAGCAAGGCAGGAGGCAGCAGTTCAGAGGTCAGCGACCGCTTCCTCCCTCCCCACGAGCTTTTCTTTTTCTTTTTTCTTTGAGTATCAATTTGAACTGTTCTTTTAAATGTACTCAAAGTCTGTTAATCTATTTTATCTTTAATTTTAATTTTGGTATATTTTTATGTTCAAATTGCTCCCTTGTCATTTTGACACCCCCCCAGCTTCCTTGCTTTTGGGGACAGTGAGCTGTCCTGTTCCTCCTGCAGGGGCCGGTTGCGCTTGGAGGACTCGGGGCCGGCTCCATCTCCCGATGGCCCAGTCCTCCTCCAGGTGGCAGGTCCAAGCACGGTTTTCCAGTTGTGCCTGTCTGGTAGGCGAGGCTTTAATTTGTAGCTTTGTTATTATGAGTAAAGTCAAGCATCTTTTCACTGTTTAAGAAATATATATGCACACACACATACACACGTGTGTAGTGTACAAGCACAGTGTATGCACACACATGTACACGTGTGTGTAGACACTCGCATGCATGCGCATACACACATCTCGTGAACTGTCCAGTCATGTCTCCTGCTCACTTCCTGCTGCAGTTTTGACCTGGCTCTTCCAGGTTTCCCCGTCTCCACGTGATGGGGACACCGGCTCCCTGCGTGACGGTGCAAGCGTCCCCCCAGGGTGCTGCGGGTGACTTTTCTGCCATGCTGAGTTTCTCGTTTTCTGGTTTATGGCGTCCGATCGTCGATCTGTGCGTTTGGGCTCTTCGATGGGTAATTCTGACACAGTGACAAAGGCTGGAGCTGCTTCTGCACCGGCAGGGGCTCCTGTGCTGCCCGCGGGGTCGTTTCCACTCTGGGTCTCTGCTGCCTGCACAGCACCGTGTGTGTCTGACTGGGCAAGACCTGTCCCTGTCCCTGCACCGTCTGCTAGACTCTCCCCCAGTCGGGGTCACGGGCGGGCCTGCCCGTCTGTCCGTGGGGGAGCCCACCCCGTGGCGTTACACTAGTGCTCCATCCCACGGGGCTGGTCGTCTTTCACTTTCTTTTCAGGGTTTCCTTGGCCTATTTATTTTTCCGTATGAATGTCATAGTTCCAGAAAGGTGGGTTTTTACTGGGATGATGTTAAATTTATATAATTAAGTAGGAAGAACTGACATGTCTGTGAAGTGAAGTCCCTGTAGCTGTTAAAGAAAAAAAACACAAACTCTGCAAAATAATTTTTTTGTTTTTTTTGAGGCAGAGTCTTGCTCTGTTGCCCGGGCTAGAGTGAGTGCCGTGGCGTCAGCCTCGCTCACAGTAACCTCCAACTCCTGGGCTCAAGCGATCCTCCTGCCTCAGCCTCCCGAATAGCTGGGACTACAGGCATGCGCTACCATACTCGGCCAATTTTTTCTATATATTTTTAGTTGGCCAATTAATTTCTTTCTATTTTTAGTAGAGATGGGGTCTCGTTCTTGCTCAGGCTGGTCTGGAACTCCTGACCTTAAGGATCCTCCTGCCTCGGCCTCTCAGAGTGGAAAATAATTTAAAGAGGTTTATTCTGAGCCAAATGCATGTGACCATGAAAGCCATGCCCACGAAGTCTCGAGCAAGTGGTCCCACCACTGTTAGGCTGCAGTTTGGATTTGTACATTTTAGGGAGACAGCATTTGTAGGTAAAATCATCTATCAATACATGGAAGGTGTAATTGGTTTGGTCCAGAAAGGCGGGACATGCCCAAGCCAGGGCTTACAGGTTATAGGTGGGTTCAAAGACTCTTTGATTTGTAATTGGTTAAAGAAATAAAGCTTTGTCTAAAGGCTTGCAGTGTTTTAAGTTAGGACAAGGAAGTCTGTTGACCAGAGACAAGCACAGAATTCAGACTCGAGGGGTCTGTCGAGCAGGTGGGTGGTCTGCAGGTGTTTGACATTTGCTCTGCGTGGCCCTTGGTGCTGTCAGTTCAGGATCTTACCATCTGGGGCACGTCCGCCCTCTCTCCCATCCTGGCCAAGACTCAGCTTCATGGATTTTCTGGGATCCCCTTGGCCAAGAAGGGGGCTGTCCAGTCTGCAGGGGGTTAGGATTTTATTTTGGGTCATATAACCGAGAGCCCTGTGTCTGTGGCGGGCAGAGTTGTCTTCTCCAGCAGGTTGCATGCTCATCATAAGTTTTATCTTATCTCTTGCTGTTGGAGGTGGAACTTTTTCTGCCACTGTATCTTCTCACTGGTGATTATCTGACTATATGGAAGGATTTACCTCTGGGTGTTAATATTATGTCTGCTGCTCTACCAGATTCTCCTCCTGCCTGTAGTTTCCTGTCCTCCGCAGAGCCCCTGGGTAGCTGTCCCTCATCCCGAACTCGTCTGAAGTCTCCAGAACCAGGCACCCTTCTTGCCTTGTCCACGGCTTGGACACGGTGACTCCACCTCTCGCCTCACCCAGGACGGGGCCCCAGGGTGGCAGGAACAGGGTAAGCTCCAGGGAGTGGGAGTAGGGAGGGACTGGGTGGCTGGGGATGGGAATCTGGCTGGGCTGTCAGCGGCTGAGGACCACAGCACGGTCATGGGGCTTGCAGCAGGTGTGCCCCTCCCTGGGCTGAGTCTCCCCTGCCCCGTACACTTGGGGAGGGACCCCACCGATGCTGTATCTTAGCCTGGTGCAGCCCACCCACCCTGCCACCAGGGCCCTGCTAGGGAGGGGGGACGTGGGGGCCGGAGCAACACAGACACGGGCACAACTGCTCAGGGGCTGCCTGGGGCCAGCCAAGGTGGCCTGGGGGCAGAAGGCCGTGGGACCCCCGAAAGGGGGGGATGGTGCCCACCATCCCCTGAATTTGGAGGGATTCACATGTGGGGGGTGTGTGCCTGAGTGTGGACCAGGTGAGGAGGGCCGGGAGGGCCTGGTGTTTCTGGGGTAGTGAGCGGGGCCCCGGCTTGGGCCAGGCTCCAGATGCCGACCACCATCCTCGTCCTCAGCCCCAGCCTAGCAGAGGCCTCTGCCCCTCACCCACAATAGGACTACTCAGGCAGGATCGAATTCTGAGCTTTCCTCACGTTTAATTAAAATGAAACAGAAACAAAGGAAGAGGGTCCACCACCCAGGTGTCCACTGCCAACCTGGACCCTGGCCGTCCTGCCACACATCAAGGGGTGGCCAGGCCTTGCTGTGGGGTGCCCAGCTGGACAGCAGATGCCTGCACCACCTCACCCACACCCTGCAAGAACCCAGCCAAGGCCCCTCTAAATAGCACTGTGAGTGGGCAGCAAAGAGAACCTGACTCCCCAGTTTGGACACATTGGGGGACCACTGGGTGCCTGCACCTCCTCCTCGCAGCCCTCCTGGAGGGGCCAGAGCCAGCCCCGCTCCTCCCCCTTCCCATGGGACCCTCCTGAGCAGCTGGAGGGTGGGCAGGGAAGGCTGGAGTGGGCTCCGAGGGGGGCTGTGAGGAGCTCGCCACTACGTAGCCAGGACTCTGCTGGCCTTCCTCGAAACCCCTCCAGGCCTGGGGGAGCATGGCCCCTGGAGAACCTCCTGCCCCATGCACTGCCCGCCCTGCACCCCTTGAGGGACGGCTTCAGGCCCTGTGTCCAGCGTGTCCCTGGACCTCCTGGCTATGGAGTGCCTCATGGGGCCACTCCGAGGCAGTCTCTGAACAGGCCCCACCTCCAGCCCGGCCCTGCACAGCAGCAGCAGCGGCTCCTCCGGCCAGCTCTGTCCCAGCAAAGCCTGAAGTGGTGTCTGCCTCAGGCCTTCACTGTAAGGGACAGCGACCATTAAGTCAGAGTACTGCAGTGGGGCTGGCACAGGTACAGGGCGGTCTCCTGGTGGCTCAGCCCCTGGCGCTGTGTACCCTGCACACCCCTCTTGAGGGAAGAAGCCACCCTGGGCTCACAGTGGGAGGTCTGCAGGGTGCTGGCGGCCAAGGAACCCAGTCAGAGGGGCCAAGAGCAGTGTCCGTCCTCAGGCCTCAGAGGCCGGGGACCCCGAGGGCTGTCGGCTGAGACCCTGCGGCCTGGGGACGAGACACCCAGCCCGTTGGGGAAGACGATAGTGGCGTATTCCGTCTGCTCAGGCACGCAGGGGGCAGGGGGCTCTGGGGTCTTCTCTCGACACTGGAAGTCTAGCTCCCCATAGTCCACGGTGAACGCAGGCACAGCTGAGGGGTCCTCCTTCTTCAGGGCTCCTCCCTTCAGAGAGGAAGGGAGAAGTCAGTCCTCCATGCCCGCCCAGGTAAGGGGCCTGGAGCACCTGCGGGCTGAGCCACCACCCTGGACGCCCACCACCAAGTCTGGGACCTCTCAGAGTAGGTGTGCCCAGGCGCTGCACCCGGGCCAGGGCTGTCCCCCCACTCCCCCTCTGTGTGACCGGGGAAGCTGCAGCTCTTCTCTGCCTCAGTTTCCCTCTCCAAAATGTGCCCGGCACTCTTGCAGATTTGATTCCGAAACATGCCTTTCTGGCTCCCCTCTCTCCACCACACATGGCCCTGCAGGCGTGCCCACCTTGGCCATTGGCCACACGCTCAGGTACCAGGACTCGGCTTTGGGGATTTGGCTCATGCTGCCTGGGGGACCCGGGAGGTGGGATCCTGGCTGAAAGTTCAAGCTTAAGGGTTCCCAGGCACCTGGGATGCCCCAGGAAGGTGGAGGGGGACGGGTCTCACAGGACAGGGCCTGAGGCTCACCGGGGGTTGGTCGGCACTTCCGGCTCCTCTGGCCCCTGCGGAGAAACACACTGGAGTCAGGGGCAGGCGCTGAGCCGTCCTCCCCAGGGCAGTGGTCTCAGCGGGGCCTGGCCCCAAGGGGCTTCGCAGCCTGTCCAGGGGGGCTTCAGGTCCTGACGGGAGGCTGTCTGGGCCCAACAAGGCACCACACGTTCTCAGCCAGCTCACCCCCGCCAACGACGAGGGGCCCCCGGTTTGGTCCATGAATTCCTGAGCCAGGCACCCACTGCAGGGGCTGAACCCCTCCCAGGTGAAGCCGCACAGAAACACTGCCTGTGTCCACCCGCGCAGCGCAGCGGGGCACACGCCTTCCAGACGTGTGGGGGAGGAAACGGAGATGGCTGAGGACATGGGCTCTGGGGCCCAGCCCCACACCCCACTGCTGCAGGCAGGAGGCCCAGGCTCTAGGTGGGCCGCAGAGCAGGTAGAGGTCAGCTCCACCGGCCTCATGTGGTCAGGGGTGGGGTGTCCTCAGCCCTAATGGGGGTCAAGGGGTGGGGTGTCCTCAGCCCTCACGAGGGTCAGGGTGTGGGGTGTCCTCAGCCCTCATGGGGTCAGGATATGGGGTGTCCGCGGCCCTCCTGGGGGTCCGGATGTGAGATGTCTTCAGCCCTCATGGGGTCAGGGTGTGGGCTGTCCTCAGCCCTCCTAGGGGTTAGGGTGTGGGGTGTCCTCAGCCCTCATGGGGGTCAGGGGGTGGGATGTCCTCAGCTCTCATGTGGTCAGGGTGTAGGGTATCCTCAGCCCTCATGTGGTCAAGGTGTGGGGTGTCCTCAGCCCTCACGTGGTCAGGGTGTGGGATGTCCTCAGCCCTCATGTGGTCAGGGTGTAGGGTATCCTCAGTCCTCCTGGGGGTCAGGAGGTGGGGTGTCTTCAGCCCTCATGTGGTCAGAGTGTTGGGTGTCCTCAGCCCTCATGTGGTAAAGGTGTGGGGTGTCCTCAGCCCTCTTGGGGTCAGAGTATGGGGGTGTCCTCAGCCCTCCTGGGGGTCAGGGTGTGGGGTATCCTCAGCTCTCACAGGGGTCAGGGTGTGGGGTGTCCTCAGCCCTCACAAGGGTCAGGATGTGGGGTGTCCTCAGCCCTCACGGGGGTCACGTGGTCAGGGTGTCTCTTACCACCCCTCTCTCCTAGGCTCACCCCCATCTGTCCTGTTTACCTTACACCTCTAAGGTTGGGGGCCTGAGATTTCCTTCTGTCCTTCTCCCCAGGGGTGCGGAGGCTCCTGTCTCCCCCAGGCCTCAGAGCCTCTTGAGAGCAGGTGGGGAGGTGGGCTTGGGCCTGCATGACCCCAGGTGGGCACCCTGCAGGTGGGTTGGGCCTGCATGACCCCAGAGACACTGGGAGACCCCAGCCCAGCTCCTCCCTGGGTAGGGTCCTCACTGTGGGGAGGGGCTGGGGAGGGCTGGGCAGACGTTACCTCGAATGGCCCTGGGGTAGACGGCAGTCAGGACCCAGGCCAGTAGTAGCAGCACCAGGACACCCACCAGGACGCTAGTGACACTGACCACCAGGCTTTGGAACTGGCCCCCTGGCTTGGGCGGGGGGCTGGGGTACGGTGTGGGAGATTCCACCACTCTTTCTGGAAGGGCACAAAGGACAAAGGTTAGGGACAGCGTCCTCAGGGGCTGGGTCCCCTGGGGCAGGGTCCTCTGGGGTTGGGTCCTCTGGGGCAGAGTCCTTGGGGGCTGGGTCCTTGGGGGCAGGGTCCTTGGGGGCTGGGTCCTCGGGGGCAGGGTCCTCTGGGACAGTGTCCTCAGGGACTGGATCCTTGGGGGCAGTGTCCTCGGGGGCTGGGTCCTCTGGGGCTGAGTCCTCTGGGGCAGGGTCCTCAGGGAGCAGGGTCTTTGGGGGCTGGGTCCTCTGGGGCACTGTCCTTGGGGGCTGGGTCCTCAGGGGCTGGGTCCTCTTGGGCAGGGTCCTCTGGGGCTGGGTCCTCGGGGGCAGGGTCCTCAGGGGCTTGGTCCTCTGGGACAGGGTCCTCGGGGGCTGGGTCCTCTGAGGCAGGGTCCTCAGGGAGCAGGGTCTTCTGGGACAGGGTCTTTGGGGGCTGGGTCCTCTGGGGCAGTGTCCTCTGGAGCAGGGTCCTCTGGGGCTGGGTCCTCAGGGGCAGTGTCCTCGGGGACTGGGTCCTCAGGAGCAGGGTCCTCAGGGCACCCTCCTCACACTCCCCTCCCCTAGGGTTACCTGCCCTGCCCTCTCCATGACATGAAGGGCCTTGCGGGACCCCAACCGTGCAGTGACCAGCCGCTACCTGGCCTGCTCCTCAGAAGAGCATCCACGCAGGACACTCCCACCTGGTGTACGTCCCCCACTCAGGGTTAGTCACTATGGGCCTGAGTGACCGACAGAGCCCCTGCCCCCTACACTCCTGTGGGCTCCTGTTCCTGAGCAGGAGGGGCTGTCCACCCCGGCCCTGCTCACCCCACCCCTGCCCCTGTCTCGGGGGCCGCACCTGTCACCATGAGCTCTGCACGGGGGCTCTCTTTGATCTGCGTCTTGGGCGTCAGGAAGATGGCGCCGCAGAGGTAGATGCCACTGTCATTGCGCCGGGCGGCCACGACGCTCATCTGGAAGTCGTGCCCGTTGGGCAGCTGTGTGACGTGGAAGCGGGGGTCCTGGCCGGGCTGACTGCGGTCCTTGGGGAAGGCGGCCAGCTTGTCGGTCTGGTTGCTGGGGCTCATGCGGTACCAGTTCAGCACGAAGCTCTCCGTTGTGTTGGAGAAGCTGCAGGTGAAGGTGGCGTTGGCCCCCTCGGGCACCGAGAGCCGGGCGGGGGAGAAGCTGAGGGGCCTGTCGGGGGCGTCTGAGGGGTGGAGAGGGAGCAGTGGCCAGCATGAGGGAGGGGCTGGGCATCCGGTGAGACACCTCCCCCAACTTCCCTCAGCTGGGTAGGATCCTGGGTGGATCCTCTGCCAGGGCCCCGGGGCCGGGCGCTCACCCTCGACTTCATCGAGACCTAAGGCTGGGGGCTTCTCCCCAAACCCTGTTTTCCCCCAGGAGCCTTCTCCCTCTCCTCTAGGCTCCAGGCCCCCAGAGGGGGTTGTGCAGGGCTGCCGCAGAGGCCTAACCCCGCACGTCCCAGCTCTGCCTACCTGGGCCCTGACCCTCAGGTGCCCTGCCCTGGTCCGGTCTGCACTGCTCCGGCGGAGGGATGCTGGGTTGGGCGGGCGGGGGCTGGATGGAGACCCCAGCCCTGGAGGCAGTGGGTCCTCATGGCGGGCTCAGGGTTCAGCCTCTGCCCCGCTTTCAGGACAAGCTCAGAGCTGGGACCCTAGGGACCAGAGTCCTCAGCAGGGCCATTGCCGCTCCTGTGACAGCAACGGGGTCTCATGATCCCCGGACACCCTGCAGAAGGATGTGGTGGTGGCTGCTCTCCTGCCAAGGACGCTGCCTCATGGATGCACCCACACGTGCTCATGCCCTTTCACGCTCACCCTCACGTACTCACATGTGCTCGCTGGCACACAGGAGAAGAGGAGCCCCCATCTCATCCCATGTGACCAGCAGTGGTGTTTCCTATCCACAGCCGGGGGTCCCGGGAGGGACAAAGAGCCCACACATGCCAGGCTTCACGCCTGGGAAGACTGCACTTGGCTCTGCCGTGGTCCCTGATTTACACGTGGGGAAACCGAGGTGCAGAGAGGAAGCGCAGGCTGAAGCTGCTGCAGACCCAATCCCGGGTGTGTGCTGGTGCCGGAGCGAGGGGCAGAGCAGAGCAGAGCAGAACCCCCCTCTTCTCCCGCAGCCCCTGCCGGCACCCCCAGCCGCGTGGGAGAGTGGCCGCCTCCCAGGGCAGGCACCGCCCAAGACTAAGACCTGAGACATTTCCCCGCAGCGCAGCGAGGTGACCTTCCTGCCCACCCAGCGTCCTGTCCCCCGCTGGCTCCCCAGGCGCTGGCCCAGCCCTGCGATGTCACAGATGGATCTGCTCTCTCCATCCCCACATGCCGGATGGGCTTGGCCTCCAGTCCCTCTACTGCTTCTGGGGCAGACGGCCTCTGGGCAGTGTGGGGACCACTCACAGAGCAGTCACGGCTCCAGGGAGGAAGGGGGCAGCCAGCCCAGGTGCCCCTGTGGCCAGGCTGGCCCGGGTCCTGCTGTATGGGGCCACACACGAGAGGCGAGTGAGCCACGCCAGGGCGCCTGTGGCCAGGACCGACTCACGCCTGTCCCCACTGGGAACCTCGCGTGGGCGAATGAGGTGTCTGAAGTGACCCCTCTTGCTTAGGAAGGAAATCAGAGATGTCTGGAAAGCGCCGGATGACTGTGAGAGGGGAGACCAGGGATGATCCTGGGGCGGCCCTGCCACAGCCCTGCCCAGACAGCGGTTATGGGCCAGGACCCTGGGCTCCCCCACACCTGGCAGCCTGTGGGACCCCGCCCCAGACAGGGCCGGCACAGGCTTCCCATGTAGCTCGTCATGAGGTGGCAGGGCCTGAGCCGGGGCCCCTGTGGAGGGGCCGTGAGCCGGGCCCGGGCGGCTGTGCAGGGTGGGGGTGGTCCATGCAGCTGTGTGGCTCTGCAGACGGCCTGTCACTCCCACCAGCAGGGACAGGGGTGCAGGGGAGGCCAAGGTGGCCTGGGAGGGGTCCGGCCTGGGCTGTGGGTGGCCGGTGCAGGTGGCGTCCTCCCCCGTCAGGAGGCCCACTGCCCCGTGGAGCCCGGGGCTGCTCTCTGACCCCGCTCCACGGTGAGCCCTTTCTTCATTCTGATGTTGCACGTCTGAGCCATACGCCACTGCCCGTCCCACTACCATGGGGCCAGACCCCACGCAACTGCACGTCCCCCTGGGAACCTCTTGTAGCCACACTAATGTGCATTTCTTCATACATTTATTCAAGGAACACGAACCTCTTTCAAGAAAAGCATTCAGTAAATAGTACCACTTGGGATCAGATTTGGCAGAACTGTGCTGTGGTGTTGGAACACCAGACCTGGGGGTGCTGCCGCTGCCAGAGTGGCTGTGGCCCCACCCTGCTCTGGGCCAACAGGAGCTGGCCTCTGGACTGCCATGGCAGGCCCCGAGGGACGTCTGCTGACAGACCCTGGCCATCCTCTCCCTGCCATCCCTCGGTCCGGCCTTCCTCGGTCCGGCCTTCGTTCATCCCACACCTGGATGTGTGACGGTTGGAATCACTCGCCTGCTTGCTTACGAAATCTGAGCTGGTGCGCAGCGACCCTGTGACCTGCCTGGTCCTGTCCCAGCCCTTGTGGCTCCTGCGTCCCTCCTGGTGGCCCTTGAGGCCACACCCAGGGTGGTCCCTGTTCCCTCGGTGCCCCTTGGCCTCTTGGTTGCTCCTTGGACTGCTCCCTGGCCTCCAAAGCACTCTCCTGCCACCATCTGCACAACTGTCCCCCAGTGTCTTCTTGGCGTGCCCAGAGATGGCAGGGACTCTCTCAGAGGCCACCCTCGGCAGGCCAAGGGGGTTCCCCGCAGACATGTGGGGGGCAGACACTGGCCTCTTGCTGCTCCAGAGCTGGCTTTGACCAGGGAGTGCCCCTCCCGAGCCACAGGACAGCAGGACCACTGGGAGGACACCCAGGCAGCACTCGGCGACTCAGGAGGTCACAGGAGGACGGGCTCCCAGGGTCGGGGTCCCAAGGAGTCATTGGGAATGGTCTGGAGGGCACAGGGCTGGAGACCTTGTTGGGACGCGCTTGGGATCGGGTGGCCTCAGCATAGAACAAGGGACGTGCCCGGCTCTCTGTGTTTCTGAGTTTCTGGGAACACGGGGCAGGGGGCGGGGGGCTCGCAGCAGCTGACACCTCGGGCGGGCAGCACTTGTGGGTCCCCATCGCTCACGCCGGGATGACCCCACGGCTGCAGGGATGGATGGACACAGACAGCATGTCTGGACCAGTGCACTAGGACAGGGGCGGGGTGAGCACCACCCACATACTCAGAGAGGGCCAAGACGGGTCAAAGCCACGGTGCCGCTGGGAGCCCAGCTTGGCGGGGAGGCGTGGGTGCAGCGGGCTGGGATCTTGCTGTACCCGCACGCTGCCAGTATCTGGTCAACTGTAAAGTGCTTGTCTGTAGAATTAAAAATTGAAATGTCCATTTGTTTACTTGCAGCAGTGGGTGCGGGCACCACCTTTTCCTTGCTGTGTGAGTTCCAGGGAGGCCTTTTCTGCTGGGATCCTGCTGACCCTGGCTCCCGGCCACCCACCCAGGGCAGCAAGTCTGACTGGGCTCCCAGCTTCCCCGGCTCCCACAGGCTGGCAGGTGGGGCGAGGGCCAGGACTTTCTGGGAGCTCACATGCCCTCTTCCCAACTCCAGCCTGTCCTGGCACCCCCTGCTCCCAGGAGCCCAGCGTGGGAAGGCTGAGGGGGACCGTCTGGTCCTTGCTCGGCTCACCCGGGAGCTCCCACCCAAGGCCCACCTCCTCCAGGGAGCCTTCCTGGCCTCCTTAGCTATTAGAGTCCCGCCAAGAAGGTAAATATTTTGAAATGACCGCTGGGAGAGGTCATATTTATGGGGTTTTGTGGGGTTGCGCGGTCTCCCTCAAGGTTCTTGCTGGGATCCTCGTGCAGGGGTGAGAGAGGGCCGTGCCCCGCACAGGGCCAGGAGGGAGGGCATGAGTGTGGCCAGCTTTTAAGACGAGCTTAGAAGTGGGGGCTGCCGTTGGCTTGGAGGCTGCCTCATGGACAGCGCATTCCACAAACACCTCCTAACCCTCGTTTAGGCCAGACCCATCGTTGGGTGCCAAAGCACCGCCCCGCAGACTGTCGGGCCATAGCTTACCACAGCGGGAGGGGCGCCACCAAGGGGTCGCCGATGGGCACCCCAAGAAGGACTGACACCTCATCTGTGGTGTTCATGGCCAAGATGCAAGCCTGACTCCCCCACCTCGGGCCAATGCCGGACATATCCCTGGACTGTTCCGGAACACAGGAGCGGCCGTGACAGAGAAGGCAGCGCCGGTCTAGACTGGAAAAACCCGCAGACTCACGGCCCCCACAGAAGTAGGCCGTCCTGGGCCGGGCCGGTCCTGGCCAGCTAGATGGGCAGTGGGAGCCCGTCTGGCAACGGTCCCGGGTTCACCTGCTGTTGGAGGGAGCGAGTGCTGTGAGCAGGTCTCTGTCCCTAGAAGGCCTGGCTGGAGTGAGAGGAGCCAAGTGTCTTCTAGTGGCTGTAACTAAGCTCGAGTGAGTCAAGGAGCAGCCGCTGCGTGTGTGGAGATGGGCATGCTGTGGGCGCGTGGGGGGGTGCTGTGGGCGCGTGGCGAGGCCCTCGGCCCCTCGCCCCGGGGCCTAGAGCGTGACCTCGCTGGGAACAGGGTCCCTGCGGATGAACTGGTTCAGAGGGAGTCACACGGGAGTGGGTGGGCCCTAATCCAATGTGACTGGTGTCCTGTAGAGAGGCGACGTTTGAACAGAGTCACACGTGTAAAGACGAAGGCAGAGATTGGGGTGACACTGCCACAAGACCATGAACGCCCAAGGCTGACGGCAAACGCGGCAGCTGGGGAGAGGCCTCGGACAGATGGGCCCCCAGAGCATGGGAAGGAACAGGCCCTGACGACACCGTGGTCTCGGACGTCCCGTCCAGACTGGGATGGGACACATTTCTGTGGCACTTTGTCATGGCAGCCCCTGCCCACTAATACCGAAAGTAAATGTGTCAGTATTATCAAGCAGGGATTCTGGGTGAAGGACGCTCACTGTTGTGTTTGTTAACTGTTCCCTATGATATTTTTCAAAACAGTAGGTTGAAAACAATAAAAAAGTCTGACTTTAACACATGTGTCCTGGGCTGTGCTGGGTGGCGTCCACAGATGACCCAGTTTGACGTGGGCGGCCATGCCGGGCAGGACTTATTCTCCCCAGAGCCGGCGAGCAGACAGCGCAGAGGTGTCGTGGCCACCGGTTACCACTCGCGGATGCAGCGCAACCCGCGCTCAAGGCGGCCCGTACTCTCATTCACTCTCATGCACGAGGAGGGGGGCCAGCAAACTATTGGGTTTGGGACATCCCCCAAAACACAGGTGAAAAATGCACTCGAAGGGGTGATTGCCCGGGGGAAGGACCGAAGTAATAAATACAGCGAATAAACTCGGAAGGAAAAAGGCCGTGTCACAGAACAAAGATCTCTGCCACCCAGGTCTGGCCGAGTCTGGGACAGGACCGACAGGGCCCCGGGAACACACGCCGCACCCTGTGGAACTGCTGTGTGCTAACTGGTGCAGGTGGGGAAACCGAGGCATGCTGCGTTTAAGAATCCTGCAGGGACAAGCGGCAGCGGGAGAGTCTGGCTGCAGAAACCTCGCTCCTAACTCTCCCACCACTCCCTCTGTGCCTTGGCGCCTCCTCCCCGGAGCCGGCACCCCTTCCGTCCTCGGGCCTGGTCTCCCCCAACAAGGCCACAGGCCCTGGGACCAACGTCTCCAGTTGTTTTCCCATCGAGTCCCCGGAGCGACCATGGGCCTCGGAGAGGCCAGTGCTAGCTGAGGACAAGCAGCAGGGCTCCCGGGCGGGGAAGCCCCAGCCACCGGGGACAGTGAAGGCTGGCGCTGCAGGGGGCTGAGGGGCCTTTGGGCACAGGGACCCCAGGACGGGAGCCCCGAAGGGAGTCAGCACGGCTCAAGGGTCATCTTAGCCCTTCATTGGCCACCACCCCAGGCCTGCAGTCGGGGAAACCACACTCCTCAGGCCTTGGCGTCACCCCTGCAGGCCAGCCGGGCACAGAGGGCCAGGCTGGGGATCAAGGAGTGAGCGCAGGGCGCAGGCCCAGGGCTCCGCAAACCCAGGGGAGCCCCTCCTGAATTGTGGGGAGTTTGACCGAGGGCACCCGGCAGGCAGTCTGTACAGAGGCTCAGGGCCTCCTCCCAGAACCCACGGAGGATGCTCAGAGCCACGCCAGCACTGGACTCCCTGCAGTCCTGGGCAGCAGCCCCAGAGGCCCGTTCCCGCCCATGAGGGCGTGTTGGGGGCAGAGGAGCAGTCTTTACTCGAGGTTACACTTTTGGTACATTAGGAAAATGTCCCCAGCTCATCTAACCTTCGGTATCACAAAGCCAAGCTCAGTCCCCATGTGGGGCTGGTCCCATGCACAGGAAAACACAAGTGAGGACAGTGGGCAGAACCGTGACACAGAGCCGCAAGGTGTGGGGCTCTGGCCAGCCCGGGCCACTGTCCCACAGGACACCAGCTCGCCCCATCCCACCGGAAGCTGAGGACCAGCTGAGACAGGACAGAGGTCCTGCCTGCTCCAGAGCAAAGAGAGGACCCTTGCCGGGTGAGGATTTGGAGCCCAGAGAGGGCACTTCACCTTCGAAAAGTCACACAGTGCCGCCGGGCAAGTGGCTATGCTGGGCTGTCCAGGGGGCTGGCCCCACAGAGCCCTCCTCACCCGTCAGGGACTGAGGTGGGAGGTACCTCCAGAGCCCTGCTCCGAGCCCCCGACCCCCAACCCCACGTACCTAGGAGCCATCCTGGTCGCCAGCCCAGCTGTAGCACGGCCCACATGACAGGCCAGGGGGCCTGTGGGATCCGCATGCCCAGAGCGCCAACCTGCGCCCACCGCGCCGGCTGCCCCCTCCTCCTCCTGGGCTGCTCAGGCAGATGTGGCAGCGGAAAGGAAACTCTCCCAGGTCATGTCAGAGGGAGGGCACCCGCCCCTCGCCCCACCCCCTCTTCCTCCGGCTCCCTGTGGGCGGGGAGTGCCAGAGGCGGTGGGGGGAGGGCACAGGGATGGGGCAGGCTGGGGGAGGGGAGAGAGACCAGTGGAGAGGGAGGGAGACCGGGACAGGGAGGGAGACAGCAGGGGGCAGCAGGTGGGCCCAGCTGCCCCTGCCCCGACATGGGGGTCTCTCCTGCCCAGGGCCCCTTCCCTGGGCAGATTTTGTCTCTCTGCTTATTTGCTGTGGCCGCTTCCATTTCCCGCCTGAACACGGGGACTGGGACAGGAGAGGGTGCAGGGGCTCCCTTCCCCCACCCCTGCCATTCCACCCCCGGGGGAGGGACCCTCTGGGCTCCTTCCTGGGGCTGCAGTGAGGGGTGGGCTTCCATTCTGTGCAGTGGGAACTGGGTCCTGCCTCCCTCTGAGCTCTCTGGCCTCAGCATTGGAGCCTCTGCTGGGGCAAGTGACCGGTCAGGCCTGTGGTGGCGCCTGGGGAGCAGGTGTCCCTGCTCCCACGCTCTGGGCAGCCTCCTTTCCAGACCTTTCCATCCTCAGATGCCTCCTGACGGCTGGGGGTGGGTTGACCCGGGGCGGTCCCCCAGCCCAGTCTGGATGGAGAGGGGTGGTCCTGGACTGTGCGGGGCGGGGTGGGCCTGGCTGAACAGCCCCTCTCACTTGTGAAACCGTTTGGTTATTTCACTCCATTCTGCTCCGAGCCTTTTGTCACAGTGAGTGGAAACAGGAAAAATGAAACTGCTGATATTAGTGACAAGGTGCGTGGGTCTCATCAGCTTAAAATAGCCGAGATGAGGCCAGAAACTGCCGACAGCGGGCGCGGCAGCCCCAGCTCGAGGCGCTCCGCCGCTGCCAAGGGAAAACATTAAAGAGCACCGAAACGTGGAAAAAGAGCATCAAAGGCGACGTCTGTGAGCGCTTCGGTTCACGGGAGTCTCAGCGACGACGCGGCCGTGTGGGTGGAGCAGAGGGCGGGAGGGGGCGTCCCGCCGGCCAGGTGGGCTTGCTGGGGGCCTCTGGGGGACCCTGGCAGTGCCACCATGCTGGCCAGACGGGTCAGGCAGCAACAGCAGGTGTCTCCTTGCTGGGCTCTCTGGGGGTGGGTCACAGGCTGGCTGGGCTGGGGATGCCTCAGACCCGCAGGTCCGACAGCCCCTCAGGGCAGCCCAGGCCTCCTCGGTGGGCTGTGGCGTTTGTGGTCCTCTGAGGATGGCTCTGCTCCCCATCCCCCGCAGCGCTGGAGCCTCGGATCCGCCCCCCCCAGCCCCGGTCGCTGGCTGCATTTGGCCTCAAAGTAGATTCTGGACACAACTTGCCCCGAGGCCTGTGGTCACCATGTTTAATGTTGGGTCTCTGTCCCAGCTCAGCGCAGGGGCTTCCTGTCCCACCTGAGGCTCCAAGCTGTCCTCTGAGAACCAGCACTAGGAATGCCACTGCCTGTGCAGGAGTGGCGCTGGGTGGGAGACGCCATCACACCCCTGGGGGCTCCCACCACCAGGACCTGCGACTCCACGTGCAGGTGCTTGCACATGAGCACGGGGGCGGAGGGCTACAGTGGGTTCAGTTTTGCCCTCCCATCCCCCTCCCTCTCCCATCCCCCATCCATCCTGGAGGCCCCTGGGGCAGTGGGAGAAGAGCTCTGGTGGGGGTGGGCTCAGCTTGGAGCTGGGGCTGAGACTGGGGACCCTGTTTGGTGTCCCTTTACAGCTGTCACTGGAGCCCCCAACAAGGGACACGTGGGCCCAGAGAGGTCTGGAGTCTGAGCCTTGAGGTTGGGGCCTCTGGGGAGGCCAGGGGTGGGGGGTGGGGGTAGAGGGGGTGGGATCAGGGCTTTGCCTGGGGCAGGGCTTGTACCCCAATATTGCACTCCTGACCTCTTATCAGTGTCTAACACACACACAACCCCCAACACACACACACAACCCCCAACACACACACAACCCCCAACACACACACAATCCCCAACACACAATCTGCAACACACAAAACCCCCGACACACACACAATCCCCAAACACACACATAACCCCCAACACACACACAACCCCCAACACACAATCTCCAACACACAAAACCCCCGACACACACACAATCCCCAAACACCCACACAACCCCCACCCCCCCCCCCCCCCCCACCCCCCACCCCCCCCCCCCCCCCCACCCCCCCCCCCCCCCCCACCCCCCC
>CAUYRT010010433.1:0-30697 GCA_963574885.1 Lepilemur ruficaudatus
CGCTGGGCGCGGTGGCTCACGCCTGTAATCCTAGCAATCTGGGAGGCCGAGGTGGGAGGATCGCTCAAGGTCAGGAGTTCGAGACCAGCCTGAGCAAGAGCGAGACCCCGTCTCTACTAAAAACAGAAAGAAATTAATTGGTCAACTAAAGATATACAGAAAAAAATTAGCCGGGCATGGTGGTGCATGCCTGTAGTCCCAGCTACTTGAGAGGCTGAGGCAGAAGGATCACTTGAGCCCAGGAGTTTGAGGTTGCTGTGAGCTAGGGTGACGCCACGGCACTCTAGCCCAGGCAACAGAGTGAGACTCTGTCTCAAAAAAAAAAAAAAATAAATAAATCACTATAGATTTGAGAATCTCATTACTATACTTAAAAACTATTCAATACACAGCAATTCACACAAAGGGAGAAAGCTTTTTAAGAAGGTAGTATGTAGTCTCATCTCCTCGGGAGGCTGAGGTGAGAAGATCACTTGAGACCAGGGGCTTGAGGTTACAGCGAGCTACTGTGATTGCACCACTGTATTTCACCCTGGGCAACAGAGCAAAACCCTGTCTCAAAAAAAAAAAAACAACCAAAAAAACAACTTTTTTTTAAAGCCCAAACTTTTAATCTGCAAAATAATGCAGTATAATGGCAGCAGCAGTACAATATGATATAATTTAAAAAATAACATAATAATCATTAAAAGATACAGGTTTTAGTCTTGAGTCTACTACCAATTTATGACTTTAGACAGGTGTTTTTCTGTACTTAAATATGCTCACCTAAAAAATGAGAGGATTAGACTAGAGGTAATATATAAGATTTCCCTCAGCTCTAAACTTTTCATATGTGCAGTTGAAAATACAGATTGAGCATCCCAAATTCAAAAAAATCCAAAATCTGAAACACTTCTGGTCCAAGCATTTCAGATAATAAATACTCAACCAATACTAAGAGCAAGGGCCCCAGCAGTTTGAGTTAAGAATTAAGTGCAATCTTAATAAAATTTAAAAATTACAGTTGTTTTATAATTAGATAATTCTCCTTGTGATGTTGCCTAGAGTCACAAGTGGTAACGCATTTAAGAATACAGACCTTAGACAAGCTATAAGACTTCAAAAAGCCACATATACTTCTCAGGACTTAAGTCCTCAATTAGACTTATTTAGGAACTAGCATAGAAGTAGCAATACCTTAAGAAAAAGGGGACACTGATATTGTGCTTGAGGACATGCTGACCAGAACCAGTCAGGTAATGGACCCGCTTTGGCAGTTGATACAAAGTAACCAAGGGCCAATGGTTGCTGAAGAATATTAGTTACTTCATCATGAGATTCTGTTGAAAGTAGTCGGTCAGTACTCTGACCCTTAAAAAGACAAAATTAAAAGTATATTAGTTCATTTGGTATAGCTATGCACCTGATATAAATACAGAATGGTTATAGCAAATAGTCTCATTACTTTATGATAGCAATTTAACAAAATACTGACAGATATTAAAAAAAAACCAGTTACTATGTACGTAAGAGTATTAAAATTAGTAATAGCATTAAAAAAATGAGTTTTAAGAGTTGCATGAGGAAATGAATATGCCAGCTGTTTAACAAGTTTGTATTATGCCAAGCCCATAGGGAGAGAGTATGTGTGTGTGTGTGTAAACCTTTGCAGAGTGAAAAACACAGCATGTTCAATGAAATTTCTAACTTTTTAAATATTCCCTCAACTAATTCCTAAAATTCATACTGCAATCTAAAAGGTGGATTCAGTTTAGTTCTGTTCATCTAGCACTATCTGTAACATGAAGTTAATAGTGTTTGAAAAGCATTATGGCAACAAAAAGGAACAATTACTAAGTGATGTTCACTTCCTTTGGATTAGTTAATGTATTTCTAAGTATTTAAGGAAATAGATAAAAGATTTATTACATCATTACCTGTAACAGAAAAAATATTTAAATGTTCAATATTTTGAGAGTGATATAACAAATTATGGTATAGCAAAAGTGTAACATGAAAATCTGATTATACTTATAAGCTGCAATATAAACATGTGGAAGGAAAGTAATTTGCTAAAAGCAATAACGGTTTTATTAGGGAGGTGGAATTATTGGTGCTTTTCCATATATATGTATATACACACACACACACATATTTATTTCAATAATCTCATTTGTTTGCAGTTTAAAAGGGAAGAAAGGGATGCAAGGTAAGATTGGACGAAGACTCTTTCCCACTAGATTTTTTCATTTATTTTTTATTTGTATTTATTCATGCAGTACAAGTAGAATTTTGCTACCTTGATATATTATTACATTGTGGTAAGGTCAGGGCCTTCAGCACATCCATCACTGGAGCAACACACATTATAGCTACCAAGCAACCTCCCATCATTCAGCCCCATGCCACCCCCCCGAGTTGCCAATGTCCATCATTCTAAACTCTGCTTGCAAGTGTACATATTATTTAGCTCTCCCTTATAAGTGAGAACATGCAGTATTTGTGTCTGAGTTTTTCACTTAAGAAAATGGCCTCCAGTTCCATCAATGTGGCTGTACAAGACACGATTTCATTCTTTTTATGGCTGAATACTATTGTGTGTGTGTGTGTGTGTGTGTATACCATTGTGTATATATACCACATTTTCTTTATCTAGTCCTCCTTTGATAGACACTTAGGTTAATTCCCTATGTTTGCTACTGTGACTAGTGCTGCAATAAGCATGAGTGCAGGTATCTTTTTTTATATATAAATTTCTTTTCCTTTGGGTAGATACCCAGTACTGAGACTGCTGGATTGTATGATAGTTCTATTTTTAGTTCTTTGAGAAATTTCCATACTGTTTTCAATAGAGGTTGCACTAATTTACATTCCCACCAGTATATAAGAGTTCCCTCTTCTCTGCATCCTCGCCAACATCTGTTTTTGTTTTTTCCATAACCATTCTGATTGGTGTAAGATGATATCTCATTGTGGTTTTAATTTGCATTTCTCTGATGATTAGTGATGTTGAACATTACTGCATATGCTTCATGCTCTTTTGTCTTCTTTTGAAAAATGTCTATTCATGCCCTTAGCCTACTTTTTTTTTTTGACAAGGAAAGAGGAGTTTATTAATTTGCCAGCAAATAAGGAGGTTGGCAGACTCCTGTCTCAAAGTACCAACGTCTTGTTTCGGAGAAGTACAGAGTTTTTAAAAGGTTCTGATTAATCCCATAATCCCATCTTTGGCTAAGACAATCTCGTGACCTCTACCACCCAGACAATTTCCCTGAGCCATCTCCTGTGAGACAAAGAACCAAGGACACTCTCTTGCTCCTCCCAACCACTGACCTGAGACAGGGATGTAGGTTTTAGTTCTCAAAAAAGGTGAGAGGGTTTTTGAAGAGACAGAAAACATTTTTACCCTTCTTCAGGCCATTCTTTTTTTTTTTTGAGACAGAGTCTCACTTTGTTGCCTGGGCTAGAGTGCCATGGCATCAGCCTAGCTCACAGCAATGTCAAACTCCTGGGCTCAAGTGATCCTCCTGCCTCAGCCTCCCGAGTAGCTGGGACCACAGGCATGCACCACCCACCATGCCCAGCTAATTTTTTCTATATATTTTTAGTTGGCCAATTAATTTCTTTTTATATTTTTAGTAGAGATGGTGTCTCGTTCTTGCTCAGGCTGGTTTCGAACTCCTGACCTTTGAGCGATCCGCCCACCTCAGCCTCCCAGAGTGCTAGGATTACAGGCGTGAGCCACTGTGCCTGGCCAGGCCATTCTCTCTGTTACATATTCCCCACTGTCAATTTTACTCTTCTTTATCTATGGGAGGAGGGGCAATGTAGTTGTGAAGCTACTTCCTGTTGAGTTGGGGCAATGTTTTAGATGGAAGGTACAGATTATCAGGTAAAAAAGGGCATAAGCAATAACTACAACTGTGAGGACTGACAAGGTGAAATGGACTGTTGCCTTGCACACAACGTCCAATACAAGGCTGGGTTAGAAAAGAAACACAGGACTCTAAGTGCAGAGCTATTATTAATAGTTGTACCCTGTAAGTCATCCAAGAGATTAGCTTCTGCAGATTAAAAAATCATGTACAGAAATACTTGTACCAAACGAGGTTTAGGATAACACACCCAGTAGCAAGACAGATCAACAGAAGAGGTGACAGCCCAGGGAAATCCTCACTATGGAGTTGTCTCTCTATCACAGAATCAAAAACTATTTAGTAAAAATATCAACATTTTCATTTTTTTTCTTTTCATAAGGATACTTTAGATCACCTAAGGCTGGACCCTCCACTGGGGGCTGTACCTCTTTACTTTGGTATGATGGACCCATGGTTTCACTTATGACAATTACAATGAGGTGTGAGTTGTTAAAAAGAGGCACTTCACAGGGTCCCTTCCACTTTCGGGGACCTGAAAGAGGCAAACTCATGCATAGTGGCTAGCACCTGACCCACTCATTTGACATATTGCTTTACTCTATTTTCTTTCACTGATAATTATGTTACCATACTTACCTCGGGGTGCTAGCTAGGAAGGGTCTGTCATAAAGTATTTCTTAAGGGCTTAACTTAAGCCTGCTTCTAAAGGGCTACCCTTATCCAGACAAGGACAAGTGGCAATACCTTATCCCACTTTACGTGGGTTCCATGTAATTTCCATTCTAGAAATAGGGCTTTGTTTACTTGCTGGGTTGCCTCTGCTACAAACGAGGGTTCATTATCATTCTGTATGGAGGAAAGGAGCCTATGAACATTTTGATGATCTGTGGGATCACTGAGTCCACTGCATCCAGCTTTTTTTTTTTTGCTTTTTTTTTTCTGCATCCAGCTTTTTGGGGAAACAGTTCACGAGGTTCCCACTGGGTCCACTCGAAGAAGTTTATGTGTGACCATAGGACACTGTGTAGTAGATCCAAGTGTAGACAGTGGGAAGTAAAGATTCCCCCAGTGGGCACTGCCGTGGAGTAGCCAAACATGGTGATACCTTGAGCTGTCAAGCTGTTTCTGTAGCTGTCTGTCCACAACCTCCATTGCCAGCATGTTATTCTCCATTTGCTTGGCCTCTTTCCCTGGATTGTTGATGCCCATCATCCCATCACCCTCCGAGGCCTGTTCCTGTACACATGCAAAGAACTTGGCGAAGGCCCTGTCAGCTCCTGGTAGGAGCCCATTGCAGAGTGAGTTCTTCCAAAAGGATTCTAGCAACCTCAAATGATCCTTTCTTACCTCTGGGTAGGACAAGCCTATTATCCAGCCTGAAAGGTATCTACCAGTACAAATGTAGGCATCTGAGTGTAACTGCCAAGCATTGAAAAGGTGGACCCCTACATGTTGGGGCTCCTTGTGTAGAGGGTCACCTTTCTGTCCCTGCACCACCCCAAGCATATAAACAGTTAGCTGCAAACGGGGTCCTCTCAAATGAGGTCCCATCAAATCCATCAAGACATCACGCTCCCAATGTGTGTATTCATGCAGATGCCTCGTAAGAGGCCGAACCAAAGCTTTGGCTAGGAGAAGAGTCTATGCGAATTCTGTCTCCATGTAGCTGTGCCATTCAAAATGTCAGAGCCCCAGTCTTTGGTTATTAAGGGGGTCTAAAGCTAGCCAGGGTATCATGGCCCTAAGGAACAGATCACCTTCAGCGACGACCTCAACTATTCTGCCAGTGTCCTGATTTCCTCTGGCAATCAGCTCAAATTTCTGGGCTGAAGTCCCAAATGGCAGTGCCACTGCCATGATCACTGCATATCCAAACAGCCTCTAGAACCTCTAAACAGTCATGAGCCTTTATAAAGGCTCATTTTCTTTGGCTGGCAAAAAGGGAGGCAGGGTTCAGAATAAACATGGTCTTTAATAGCTTCTCACAATAGCTGTACTGCCCAGAGGCAAAGAGGCCATCCTCTCACAATGTTGTTCAGTGGCTTTGAGAAGTATGTCACTATCCATGGGGCGTCTCACCAGTATCTATACTAAGACTCCAAGGCTCATTCTTTGTTTTTGGTATTATTTAAATTCTTTCTGGCCAGGCACGGTGGCTCACACCTGTAATCCTAGCACTTTAGGAGGCCGAGGCGGCGGATCACTCAAGGTCAGAAATTCAAAACCAGCCTGAGCAAGAGCGAGACCCCATCTCTACTAAAAATAGAAAAAGAAATTAATTGGCCAACTAAAAATATATAGAAAAAATTAGCCAGGCATGGTGGTGCATGCCTGTAGTCCCAGCTACTCGGGAGGCTGAGGCAGGAGGTTCGCTTGAGACCAGGAGTTTGAGGTTGCTGTGGGCTAGGCTGCCGCCACGGCACTCTAGCCTGGGCAACAGAGTGAGACTTTGTCTCAAAAAAAAAAAAAAAAATGAGCTGCTCCACAATGGTTGTCTCCTGCATGTTTCACTAGGCTCTAGCAGGAGCTTAGCAGTGCCCTCAGAGATGAGTTTCTATTGCTTTTGGAACAAACAGCTCATGGTGCTCCTGCTGTTTGCCTCGGTCTGCCCCTGGGGCCTGTGGCAGGGAGTTCTCAGTTACCCTGCCAATGGCTGCCTCACCACTACCTGATTTGTAGAGTGCCATGCACAGCTGCTGTCAGAGGTTGGGCCATAGCAGAAAAGTGGGAGTCCACTTCTGTCCATGCAGCTTAGCACCAATCAAATCCCCACTATAAATTTGCATCTTCGGCTTTGGTGGGGAGGCATGGAGCCCTGGGTCCCCTCATTTGTAAAAGTCTGCTAATCAGGTCCCCACTGTCAATTTGCACCAGGGGCTTCTATGGAAATATTTGGTTTGGGGCTAATAGTGAGGCAGGGGCCCCCCAGGCCCTTCCTTCATTGTCTAAGTCATGGACTTGAAGGAACCATTTGCTTTCCTGAGGGTTTCTTGTTATCTGGAGCCCTTTGCAATTTGGGGCAGGGTTCTTTTTCAATGTCCTTCTTTTTTTCAGAAGCACACTGATCATACCCCACCCTAGCATGGCGTTTCCTTTCAACTGTCTCAAAGGATCCCTGGCTGGTATAGCTAGCAGAACGCACACAGTTTTTAGTTTAAAGGACATATTAACCAGTTGTGAAGTATTCATGCTACTTGCCTTGTCCTGGCTGTGGGTGCCCTCTAGCCAAATTGAGCTCCCTGCTGAATAAAGAGATAACCATTTCTGACCCTGAGTTATAACCTAATGGACACAGGACTGAAGAATTTGTTCAGGCAGTGGCCTCCCCAGACCCTTCCATGGTGCTAAGATGGTGGTGGCAGGCATTTTTTTTGCCCTTGCTGTGTGCCGCTCCATGGTGGGCAGCATGCACTGGTCATCCCTCTCACCAGGTCCACTCCCAGGCTGTGGACCCTCCTAGTGCCTCACCCTGCCAGCTACAGGGTTCTAGCAAGCATAGGAGGATCTCATTTATCAAAAATCTTACAAACACAGATCATTTTGGATACCATAAGCAATGAGTTTATCTTAAGCAGACAGCTTGAGACTCCACATTTTAACTCTATAGTGGCAGGTCAACCATTTGAGCTCTGAATTTTCCTTTATATAATTTGCCTTTAGTAAATACTTGTGCACAAGAATTGGCCATCCTGGAAAACCTGGCATCCCTTTGAACCTTCCCATTTATACAAATACTTGTCAGTAGAGGTGCCACAAACCAACTGGGGTGCCTAAAAGGGGTCATTTTCCTTGTCTGTCTTTATTTTTAAAGGATTTATTTTCCATTCTTCTTTTAAAGCTCATTTATCTACAAATGAGACAGTTCAGTTTCCTCTTTCACAAAAGCACAGAAAGGCCAACTGAGATTAATTTTGGGAGGAAAAGCCAATGGAGAAGACCCTTTAGAATGTACCTCCAAATAAATTTAGGATCCAAACAACAAATTCCTGGGACTAGAACCTACAGCTCAGAATAAACCAAGGACGATCAACCACCACTTTTCCTCACACTCCATACAAAGTGGTATTACAATTATCTTTAGACACACAAAAAAAAATCACCGGATAAAAGCTCACAATCAAACACAAACAATATAGGGAATTCCCAACACAAACAATCTAAAATGTCACAGCCTATCAATCAAATGGGAATTTTCATTTAACAGCCACTTCCCCGCATACTCCAGCACATACATTAGATTACAATAATACCACCCACTTCACCCATAGGTTTGTAGCTATACGTTAACCATTCAGCCAAAGTTTTTCCCAAGGGACTTTGAGATGGAGCTTCCTTATGTTGCAACAAAACTCACAAATGGACAATACAAGGCATACAAAAATGCCAGGACCTATCAAACAAATGGGAATCCAAAGGGGACAAAGGCCACCCCAAATGGTACCTCAGATAGCGCTCTTACCCACAAGGACCCATGACTTTGACCCAGGGATACTCCCTGCCTCTCCCAGCAGTTGTGGGGTTCCATTCCATTGGGTCGCCAATGGGCCCACCCCAGGACGCCAAATTCTGTTACTAAAAGTTCAACACTTGTCCCTGAGGCCACATCAGAACAACAAGTACAAGTGGTTTCAGGAGAAGGAAAGAGAAGTTTATTATTTTGTCGACAAATGAGGAGATTGGCAGACTTCCCTCTCAAAGCACCAAATGTCCTCTTTAGCCCACTTTTTAATGGGGTTGTTTGGGGATTTTTTTTGTTCAGCTATTTTGAGTTTCTTGGAAATTCTGGCTATTAGTCCCCTGTGGTTGCAAATATTTTCTCCCATTCCATAGGTTGTCTGTTTACCCTGCTGATTATTTCTTTTGCTGCACAGAAGCTTTGTAGTTTAATTAAGTCCCATTTGTATATTTTTGTTTTTGTTGCCTGTGCTTTTAAGGTCTTAGTCATGAATTTGTTGCCTACACCAATGTTCAGAATAGTTTTCCCTAGGTTTTTCTTTTAGTATATTTATAGCTTCAGGTCTTAATTTAAGTCTTTAATCCATCTTGAGTTGATCTTTGTACATGGTGAGAGATAGGGGTCCAGTTTCATTCTTCTGCATATGGCAATCCAATTTTCACGGCACCATGTGTTGAAAGGAGTGTCCTTTCCCCAGTGTATGTTCTTGTACACTTTGTCAAAGATCAGCTAACTATATGTGGCTTTGTTTCTTTCTTCCCTACTTTAAAAAGGTAAATTCTAAACATATATATACTATATTCAAAAAATCACTATACATAATTTCACTCAAATAAAAATGTGTTATTCAATGAAGCCCAATTAGTTGTGTTTTCTTTGTTTTTGAGATAGGGTCTTGCTCTGCTGCCCAGGCTAGAATGTAGTGTTATTGTCATAGTTCACTGCAACCTCATACTCCTGGGCTCAAGCAATTCTCCTGCCTCAGCCTCCCAAGTAGCTGGGACTACAGGCGCATGCCACAAAGCCCAGCTAATTTTTCTGCTTTTTGTAGAGACGGAGTCTTGCTCTTGCTCATGGTGGTGCATGCCTGTAGTCCCAGCTACTCAGGAAGCTGAGGCAGAAGGATTGCTTGAGCCCAGGAGTTTGAGGTTGCTGTGAGCTAGGCTGATGCCACGGCACTCTAGCCCACGCAACAGAGTAAGACTCTGTCTTCAAAAAAAAAAAGAATACACACTTCATAATATTGATGTCTATGAGGCATAAGTGCATGAATGTACTACTGATCTCACCTCCTGCTAATTTCTAAGGAAAAAATATTGTTCTATTTCATATATTAATCTATTACTAATTTAATGAATGACTTTAGATAAACTGAACTTTCATAACAGGGTTACCTTGCCAGCATCACCTCCGTGGGGGTAATGAGATCCTGGAGAATGTACAGGAGACCCAGTTGGAGATGCAGGAAGGATATTAATGATATCAGGGTCAAGATCATCTCCTGTGTCTAACAAATCAAAGATAACCATTCCATCTGCTCCATCTAAACCAGGAGAAAGAAAAGAAATTAAATATTCCATTTTTCATACCCTATGGTCATTTACCAAAGAAGGTTAAAATAAATGAATAAATTTTAACCAAAATGGGTTAATTTAACAACATTTACTGAGTGTCTACCATGTGCAAGTATTGTGTTAAAGGCCATATAAATAATCATGCATAAACAAGCATGTGATATAGTCTAAATAATGGCCCCCCACAAAGATGTCCACATCCTAATCACAGGAATCTATGAATATGTTACCATAAAGGACTTTGCAGATATGATCAAGCTAAGGATCCTGAGATGGGGAGGTTATTCTGGATTATCCAGATGGTTCCAATGTAATCACAGGGGTCCTAATAAGAGGGAGGCAGTAGGGTTAGAGTCAATGAAGGAAATGTGACGATACTATAATGCTGGCATTCAAGATGGAGGAAGCAGCCTGAGCCAAAGAATGTAGGTGGCCTCTAAAAGCTGGCAAAGGCAAAAAATCAGATTTTCCCTTAGAGCTTTCAGAAGGAATCAACCTTGCTAACACCCTGACTTTAGCCCAGGGAGACTGATTTTGGACTTCTAACTTTCAAAGCTGTAAGATAATAAAATGTATGCTGTTTTAAGCCACTAAATGTGTAATCCTTTGTTACAGCAGCAATAGAAAACTAATACAAAGCAAACATGGTATGTATGAAATGAAAATCTGTTTTAAATGGGACTATAGTAGTCCCCACATTATCTACAAGGGATCCCCTACCCCATAGATGCCTGAAACTGTGGGTAGTACCAAACTCCATAAATACTGTATTTTTCCTAATCATAAACACTTATAATAAAGTTTAATTTATAAATTAGGCAGAGTAAGAGATTAAAAACAATAATAATAAGATAGAACTATTATAACAATGTACTGTAATAAAAGTTATGTGGATGTGGTCTCTTTCTCTCTCTCATAATACCTTTTTTTTTGAGACAGAGTCTCACTCTGTTGCCTGGGCTAGAGTGCCGTAGCATCAGCCTAGCTCACACCAACCTCACACTCCTGGGCTCAAGCAATCCTTCTGCCTCAGCCTCCCAAGTAGCTGGGACTACAGGCATGTGCCACCATGCCTGGCTAAATTTTTTTTTTTAATATATTTTTTTTTCTAGTTGGCCAATTAATTTCTATTTTTAATAGAGACGGGGTCTCGCTCTTGCCCAGGCTGGTTTCGAACTCCTGACCTTGAGCGATCCACCGGGCCTGGCCTCCCAGAGTGCTAGGATTACAGGCTGAGCCACCATACCCGGCCTCTCTCATAATACCTTATCGTACTGAACCATGGGTAACTGAAACCACAGAAAGCCAAACCACAGATAAGGGAGGATTACTGTATTCACAATCAGTGCCCTATCCTTTATATTTATTAAATAAAATACTCAAGTTGTATAACACACTAAAAGAAGAGAGAACAACATCCAGACTTGTAATTTTAGAGATGTGACACTTTCTAAGATAGCTCAGAGTAACAAGAGAATATCATTTATTTTTTTCTTTTACTAAAGAGAAATCTGTAAGTTCACCCAGAAAAGTTATATCCCTACTCTGGCAGTTTATATAAATTATATTATTTTGGTGAGTCATGATTTTTTTTTTTAATTTCATTTATTTTATTTCTAGAGACAAAGTGTCTCACTGTCACCCAGGCTGAAGTGCAGTGGTGCAATCATAGCTCACTGCAGCCTCAAACTCCTGGGCTCAAAGGATCCTTCTGCCTCAGCCTCCCAAGTAGCTACGACTACAGATGTGCACCACCACGCCCAGTTAATTTTTTGTTTTTTTGTAGAGACAGAGTCTTGCTATGTTGTCCAGACTGGTCTCAAACTCCTAGTCTCAAGCAATCTTCCCACCTTGGCCTTCCAAAGTGCTGGGATTACAAGCTTGAGCCACTGAGCCTGGCTGCACATCAAGACATAAAGAGATTTAAAATGAGTTTATATACAGGTATGTCAAAAGAAAAGCATAAACCTGCACGAATGTTTTATGGTCAACTATTACCTTTTAAAATGAGTAAAGATTTGGCCTGGCACAGTGGCTCATGCCTATCGATTGAGATCCTATCTCAAATAAAAACAAGACAAAATGAAATAAAAAATAAAATAATTAAAGATTTATGGGATAATTCATAGCAACCAATTCTAATATCAATAAAGTAGAAGAATGGTTGTATTAGTTTCCAGCTGCTGCTTTTTTTTTTTTTGAGACAAAGTCTCACTCTGTTGGCCGGCCTAGAGTGCCGTGGCGTCAGCCTAGCTCACAGCAACCTCAAACTCCTGGGCTCAAGCAATCCTTCTGCCTCAGCCTCCCGAGTAGCTGGGACTACAGGCATGTGCCACCATGCCCAGCTAATTAAAGCGCTGACTTTTTAAGGCTATACCCGCTAGAGTCAAACATCCACAGAAGAGAGAGTTCAGCAAATACTTTCCCTTGAGCGCTATCAGGGAAGTTGGCCTGAGAAAGCAAGAGGTTCCAGAAGGAATGTTGAGACCTGAAAGATGAGGAAGAGTAACCTTTCCTGGGAAGAAGAGAGGGAAAAGCATGATTAGCCAGAAAGAAACAGCAAGGGAAATAATTCCCACCAAGTACAAGGAGGCAAGGACACCAACATGGGCAAGCTCCTTCTCTGAGATGGAGGGATTTTTTTTTTCCGTGTTATTTTGCCCAATTTCACTGGAAGCGGCATGGCTATTCTTGCTAGGATGACAGGCTTCATCCAGCCAGCCATTCAGGCTGAGCTTCACTGCCCTGACGTATTGAGAAAATAGTTCTACGCTGAGTGGTGTCCAGTACCAGATGGTTTCCACCAACTCCTCCATGGACCACATTTGGTCCTTCCTTATACCTGTCGGTTAGGAGGTGTTTCTGCAGTACTGTGCTTGCATTTTCTTCCTTCTGAACATAGTTTATTTAGGACGGGTCAGCATTCTCCCCCTGCCCTTTTTTGATGCTTTAACTTTCAGACATTCTGTATATTTTGGGAGACGCTGAACCCTTGTTACTGACTTTCTGTTGTTTTTTTTCTGTTCTTTTTGTCATTTCATTGGGAACTTGGGATGATGCAGAGCGAAAAAGAATGGGTAGGAAACAGCTTAAACTGTTATGCTCATTTTATCATCTTTACTGAGAAAAGCAGTTTATTTTGATTTTTCAGAAATTAATTCTTTTCTAGTAAATATTTTATTCCTCTTCTGAACTTTTAAGTAGAAACTGAAAGACAAGATAGATAGTGTTTTCAGAGATTGTGAGCTGGTTCTATTTTGCTTTTGGATGTAGTAATAATGGATAATATTAATATTTATTGAGTGCTTACGTGTCAGACACTGTTCTGAGCTCTATGCATGTATTAATGTAACTTTACAACAACCTTGTGGGGTAGGTACTGTTATTGTTCCAATTTTATAGCTGAGACACCCACCCAAGAAATTTGGTTCCTGGGTCCATGCCTTTATCACTGACACACACTTCCTCCTCTTATACCATGGGAAGCTCTGACCAAAGCCTTCATTTAAAAATAAATGAACACTTAAAGTCATTGTTGTCTACATTCTGTCCACTTGAATATTAAGCTCAAATGTAAACAAAAGAAAAACCCTTCTACCATCTCAGTTAAAGAGACTCCATGTTTTCAATCATACCTACTGAGTGTCTTTGGCCTTGCAAACCACAAGGACAAGACTTATAATTTTAATACACTGCATATCTGTTATGCTTAGAGCAGGGAAGGCAAGACCCAGGACACACAGAATATATAACATTTCTACTCTAAAAATTCAAGTTTCTCACTTGGAATGACTTCTCTTTCTCTAACTTCAGTTTTTCCCTTCTTTGAAATCATTGGATGGAAATTATTGGCCCTCAGGTCAAATCTCTTTTAATATTTAATAACTATATGCATTTATTTTATATTTTAAGTATTTTTTTCTCCATGTGCATAGGCTTATATTCTTTTCCCTGATGTGTGTCCACTGTCAAATTATCCAGTTCAAAAGGGAAACGTTTTTCCTGGGATCAGCTCAGTCAATATTCAGATAGTAGAGTCTAATCCCTAAACATCCTTTCGTTGTTCTAGACTGGTTCGAGTGAAAGCGTCTCTCTATGGATTTATTTTCTCTTGTTTATTGAATGTTTGCACAATGTCCTCATGCTCACAGCTATGATCACTCTACGGTAAGCTGGCAACTCCTTGCTGTCGCATGGTTGATATTATTGCAATATCGCTTTGCCATCTATTGCTTGTGACTGAAAGTCTTCATCCTAAATCAACCTTTGATGTCTTACTGATATTTTGTAGGATATTTTGTTCCTGCCATAAATTCTGTATTTTAAGAACCATTTAGGTGATAATAGGGTTGGTAATCACATATTGAGAGACTCCCATTTTATGAAGAAGAAGCATTTTAAAGTTCTTGCACAATTCAAAACTCATTCCAAGTCACGCTTTAACAAATGCTGGGCACTTTTTTTGCTTCCCAGCTTAAGCAGGGCTGCCCCAAGGCAGAAGCCTCAATATAATCAATAAATCACTCAACATTACTCTGCAATTTTGAGGAATTTATTTTATGATTTAGATGCACATTACTTTATATTTTAAAATACAGTCAGACTATTAATATCTTCATCTTTTATGCTTTCAAATGTCATAATCCAAATTAAAACAAAATAAGACAATATTGTATTTTATTCTGCCAAATCTGTGTAAAATTGAATTTAATTCTTTGTTGTACTTGCCACTAGTGAGGAAAGTGAGGGAAGATAGTTGTGCCTAGCACTGTGCCCAGAATATAGCCGAGGATGAATAGATATTTGTCGAAAACATGAACGACTTAATACACAGACTCTTACAGTCCCGCTGAACTATTTTCTTAACATATGATCTCCCTAGTTGTAAAACTGAATTTTTATATTTCATCTATTTTAAACTTTTTACAGGCTTTTCTATTCAAGTCTTTGGCATTTGTGATGCCTCATTGAGAACATGTTACTTACATCTCTACTACTACTGATTCCAAATGGAATGAGAATAAGTTGAATGATGTAGGTGCCAACAAAACCTCATTCTGTCTAAGACTGCACAGATAAAGCTAAAATTCCAGAAGAACGGGAGATAGCCCTGCTCTAGTTTTGCACCAAACAGGCTGAGTCTGACGGTCAGGGCTCAACGATCCCACTGACTCACACTTCACAATCCACGTGCCAGGCACTCACTATGTGTGCTGGACATATCATCCGCTTTGTGCCCCCAACAATGCCTGGGGAATACCTTTTATTAATATTATCCATTTAATACATGATGCAGACTTTTAGCGATGTTTATCCCAGGTTCACAGCTAGTAAGTGACAGAGCTCAGACTCATACCTTAGGTTATTTGGGCTCCCGAGCCGTGTCCTTAGTCACTCTGCTCTGCTGCCTGATGAGACAGAGATTCACAAAGAAATGAGTGCCATGGGAGGAAAACCAAAATGTCGGGTTTTTTGAGGAATCAATATTATCGTGGTAAATTAGTCTGGATGATTAAAACACCAAAAGACAGAATAACTATTTTCAACTCTCTGAAGGGTTATCATGCAGTAAAAATTAGTTTAGATTGTTTTATACAACATCAAGTATTACATGTTAGGATTAAGAATGGATGTCTTAGGGTGAGCGATTCAATCTCATTGTAAGAGAAGCACTAGTTATATCTATGCCAAGTAGATGACAGGCTGCTTTGGCAGTAAATAAAGCCTTCTAATGGAGGAATGATTGCTTGCAAAGATGACAAAAAACAGATTTCTGCTAAAATGAGGTACCAGCACCAGCAACATCAGCTTCACCTGAGGAGTTAGAAATGCATATTCTTGGACTACATTCCAGGCCTACTGAATCAGAAGCTGATTTTTAGCAACATCTGCAGGCGATTTATATGAACACAAAAGATGTAGAAGTAATGACTTACAGCAATTAGTCTCAAACTTTGCACATTAGAATCACCTGGAGAGGTTTTAAACATCCCTAATGCAGGCAGTACCTCATATCATACACCTCAATGATCAGTATTTTATTTTTAAAACCCAAGTGGCTCCAATGTGTGAGCAAGTTTGAGGATCAGTGCCTTAAAGATAATAATAACATTTATATTCAAATCAAAACTTTTCCCAAACTTTGCATTATTATTTACCACTTGGGTTTTCCTGATAACTCGGATATTAAAAATCTCAATGTAGTCTATCATATAATAAATTGCATTAATTTCCCAAATTCTGATGATATTCATTTTAATTTGCAAACAATCCATAGCTGACAAAGGGTCAGTAAATCCATAAAGTTTGCCAAAGTCTTTCCACCCAGAGATGAAACAATTCTTTGTTTTTAAATACTGTCTATAGTTCAAGGTTGCTTTTTAGATTGAATGATTTCCTCTCTCTTATTTCTCAAATCATTATTCAATAAAGGAGATAAAGACCCTTAACTGTGCTCAACATTTCCAGACATGATTATAACAAATGTTTTGCAAGTGTGCTTTAGGAGCTGAAAAGATTTCTTGATGGCAGGTGATACTTTTGTTGAATCAACAAGATTGACTGGTCTCATAGTTAGTGTTTAGTGAGTGAATCATTTTCACTGCACAATGGATAACAGGGAAAGAAATTTTCTTTTATTCATTGGAAGGCTATGCTGTGATATTAAGAACAAAGAAAATCAACTCTCTGTGGAACCAGAGTCAATCTTCCAGTATGTAACACTTCCATTAGGAGAAAGAAAAGAATGTCAGATGTGAAGTAAATTGGCAAAATTAGTTGAAACAGCTCTTTATTTATTTTTATTTCAGCATATTATGGGGGTATAGATGTTTAGGTTACATATGTTGCCTTTGCCCCACCCAAGTCAGAGCTTCGAGCATGTCCATCCCCCAGATGGTGAGCACCATACGGATTAGGTGTGAATATCCCCACCCCCTTCTCCCCCTCCCACCTGCCTGACACCCGGTGAATGTTACTACTATATGTGCACTTAAATGTTGGTCAGTTAAGCCAGTTAATACCAATTTGATGGTGAGTACATATGGTGCTTGTTTTTCCATTCTTGTGATACTTCATTTAGTAGAATGGGCTCCAGCTCTATTCAGGATAACACAAGAGGTGCTAGATACCATGCCATTCTACTCAGCCACGAAACAGCTCTTTAAAATTAAGTTTACATATTAAAGGAAAGATAAAAGAAATAAGCCCATCATGTTCTAAGACACAAATATCTGATTTGCAACTATTTCACATTTGTATTTTTCTCTCTTACTACATTTTTCAGCACTTTTGGTTCTGAGTAGCAGCAAATAGAATCAAACTGCCTTAAACAGAAAAAAGAAGAATTTATCGGTGCATATAACTAAAATATCCACGGTATCTGGCTTCAGGTGCTGCTGGGTCCAGGTGCTCAAATTATGCCGAAGTTGGTCTTCCTCTATCCCCAGGCTCTTTTTTTTTCTCTGTGCTGCCTTAATTTTTAGTTCAGTTTGCACACCATGAGGGACCATTATGCCCAATGAACTCCCAATACATATCTCATTGCCTTATCTTGTTTAAGTTGCCCACCACTGAATCAAATTTATGGCCAAGGAGATGCTTCTTGGCAAGAGCTGGATTCTGTGCTCATCCTGTGGAGCTGGGGAAGGCCATCCTGGTTTAAGCATGAACTGAGAAGAGGTGGGGGTAATTGTACTTGAAGGATAATCAAAGGATTGTTATCAGAAAAGGGAGAATGGATACTGAGGAGATAAAAATATTATTCTATGGGGTATCCTACACCATTTGCATTTAAAACTGACATCTAATATAACAATTACCTTTGAGAACTCCAGGAGAAATGTGCTTGGAAAATAATCTTCTCCCCTGTACCACAGGCCATAAGAGGAAACTTTAGGGCTAAATGAAGGTGATGAAATGGGCATATTTGTAAACCTTACTTGCTAATTATTGTATTTATTTTGTTGGATGTGTTCCTCATTATACAATCCATCTCTTTTAAGAATGTCCCAGTGCTAACACCTCCCATGTATTCTCTCTCTTATTTGTCTATTGTTGATATAAGGATACTTAAACTTATAGTGTTTGAATGACTTGAATCAAGAAAATCAACTGTCTATGGGCCAATACTTTATTTTCCAAAATGCAATACCTCCAGGAGAAGGTAGACCAGGGTTTCAAAGTGGGTTTCTAAGACATAACAGACAATGCTCTTTATTACCCTAAACACCAGCTCCCACAAATCCAGGGTGGATACCAAGAAAGCAGTCACATGACTGAGACTGAAATCTGGTATGTTTCTCAGTCTTATATTGTGTATTTTTAAAAGATAAGTAAAAACAGGAAAAGATTTGTTAAGACTGAGTTATAGAAATAAGATTGATTAAAGAATGAGTTAAGAATAGTTATTTATTCCTCAAATATTCTTATGGGGAAACTCAATGATTTATGGATGTACAAGAGTAATATACTAAACAGATCTCTAAATATCTTGTGTTTCTTCTGTCCACCCCACACCAAGAATTAGAATATCAGCCCTTATTCAGGCTTGTCAACTTGTCAACCTAGAAGATTCAGGGAGTAGTATCATTTTTAAAAATGAGCCACAGTTGCTGTAAAGTAGGGTTTCACAGCCACAGCACTGTTAACATTTGAGTTGGATAATTCCGTATTGCAGGGACTGTCTTGTGCACTGTCGTGATGTTTGGCAACTTCCTTAGCTGCCACCCACTAGATGCCCATAGCCGTGCCCCATTTTTGTGGCAACCAAAAACGTCTGAGACATTGCCATAGGTGCCCTGGAGTGCAAATTTGTCCCTGTTTGGGAACTGCCAATTTTTAAAAACTAAAATGAAAATAGGGAGAAACATAGAACACTTTATTAAGATAATAAGAAAGCTATAATCCAGAATATAAATCATCTATTTTCTTGTCCCTTAAATTTTGGCATTGTTGTAATTACTTCGGAATTAACCGCAAATCTACTTTTTAAAAGTTCTGAAAATAAAAGCTGATCCTGCAAACTAGGATAACTCCCCTTGCTACACTAACCATCAAAGGTGAAGAAGTAAAAAGAACTGCTGCTGAAAGGGGTGTCAGATGGACGTGCCTGCCTGCAACGAAGATTCTTCTTTCCCACTTCCCTTCTGATGTCTGCCGGTCACTATAGCAACGAGGACAGGAGAGATTAAGAACCAGTACACATGCACTCCAGCATGACAAGTTCAATTTAAATCTAGATCAGCAAAAAAAAAAAAAAAAAAAAAAAAGGACTACAGTAAATGTAATGAGTGAGTACACACCAACAGGAGATCAACGCACTTTGCTATGCCAATTGAAAAGAGTGCCGTCAGTTCAAGAAAACCCTTGGGATTCTTTAAGCGTGGGGAAAACTCAAACATTTTCATTAAGGCAGCACTTTGTCAAATCTCACATGGGAGTTTTGGATCCCTTGAATTTTAGGCAGGCTTAAATGTAGTGTCCTTTCTTAACACTTGACAATTTTTTGCCCATAAGGTAAAATAATGAGTGTCTCCATTGATAGTGAGTGAGCAGAATTTTGAATATTTTAATATAGCCTGGAATACTCATATGTTCCAAGCTAAGCAGCCAGCATAATAGCACTAAAGGAAAAAATTATAATATGTTCTTTAATGGGATTTTTAATTTTTGTCCTACCAAAATATAATTATGTTTACAGCCAGAGACATATTTCAGAATTGAAATCATGATGTTTAAAACAGAAACAATGAATTGCTTCCTAGTGGGATTAAAAGTCATTATGTAGGATATGTTATATCTGGAGTTTTATAATTGCACATTATTAATGAAAACGATGTTTAGAGCTTTCTTTTTTTTTAGAGTTTGCTATAGTTATACTTCAGTTTAAAGAGTTTAGGAACTAAATTTCTTAATTTTATGAATTCAAAGTTATAAAGCTGACTTCAACATTCCTATGGATTATTCTTTGTGTAGAACCAAATTTAAGCTATTTTAGGCAAGTGACTCTATAATTTTTTTTAATTCTTCTAGAGAACAATAGGATGAAATGTATAACTCATCCATTCCTCTCAAGAAGAAAGTTTAGTCTTTTATCCAATTTAATCCCTCAGAATGCATCTAAAGAATATTTTCATTTGAGATTTTTCCCAGCAACGGATGCAGTTTATAACTGCTCCTGCCTTGCTGTATGAAAACACTGCAAACATTTCTGAAAAGTATTGGAGTTATATTTCTGTTTCCTTTTCTCCAGTTTTACTATTCTAAGAGCATTTCTTAGAATTGATTTTAAGTTTCAGTTTCTTAACCAATTTCAGGTCTCTCTTTTGTTTAGGTATAACTTTGTAAAAAAAGATATACAGGAAATGAATACAGAGTTTAATAAAATGCAAAGCAAATAAAACATTTCAAATTCCTACTCATGTCATCTTGGTATTATGTTATTTAAGAAAAAATACATACATATATATATATATATATATATATCATCTCTTAGACCCTGGCCACTTCTATAATGATCTTAGAACCCTTGGAATCCTAATCCATAGCTTTTAGTTAAATTATTTTGGTCTGTACTCAGATTAATAGCAAGTTAATTACCCTTTTAATGTGATAAAAATGAGAAACCTGTCTAGACCCAAGACCAACAATGGTGTAGGCAACTGGCTGGAATCTTGGTATAAGTGTGATGATGAATAATTACATTAAACAACAGGATATTAAAGGTATGCTCTTTCTTCCAAGAACTACATAAGCATATGGAATTTACTGAAGGAAAGCTATCTGATATGGATTCGACAAATTTTTCCCGGGAATTTTCCATGAGGGCTTTGTATAATAAAAATAATAGAAATTTCAAATTAATTTCTCCCGTCATGTTAAAAAAAGAAAATTGAGAGAATTGAAAAAGTACTTGAGTTTGATAATATCTCCCCTTTTATACAAAATTCAGCCATGTATACAATAGAACTTCTGAACATTAATTTACAGGGAAAATGATACTTCCTTTGTCAAAATGCTTGATATGCATATTTGGATGATTTTTTAAACTTTATCAACTCATTCACTTTAAGTTACCTTTGGAAATTCTGCAATAAATCTAAAAGCTAACAATTGGTCTAGATTCATATCTGTTGAGGATTTAGCAGGTGTTCGACAGCTTAAAATGAAAAAATAAATAAGTAAGCAAAAACAAAATCCAGAGTCCTATAAAGTCAAAACTAAATTATTCTGAAAACAACTGAAATTAGTGTTCCAGTGTATGCGGGAACATACTTATTTCATAAAGAAAACTATATGTCAGGCCAAATAACATGTTTGTAAAATTCCTGCAGGAAAACCATTGTGTCATTTGTAGAGAAGATCTATTTTTAACCAGAGATTAGCTGATTTATTTTTTCTGATAACATGAAGAACCATTAGACATTGAGGTACAGAGTCAGTCATGATGTCCAGGTTGAGATCAGCAGGTAAAATGATATTTGGTGTTTACCTACAGGTAAATGACTTCCTTTATTAAGAAATCATAAAAAGTCATCTATTCTTCTACTTAGAGTAAGGCAGAAAGTTTAAGGAAACACTCAAGTTATCAATAATCAAGATAAATAATACTTTAATGCAATATTTTTGAAAAATCAAAATTCACACAAAAAAATCCACGGTAGACCAAAAATTACATTTTAAATAAAGAGAGAATCAATATTGATTCTAATTTATCATTGACAGTAGCTGGTAATCATTTGCTGTGCAGAAAGTTTTAGAAAGATTTTTAAGATCCATACTTTTTCCACCATCTATTTTGAGAAAAGAAAAGAGCATTAGGCATTTTTATCTGGGCTTTAGATTATTGTGGCTGTGGTCAACTAAGAAAGATTTCATTTTCAGGCTCATCATATGACAATATGTTATTATGCTCATTGCCTCACAAATATATGGCCTGTTTGCAAGAGCATCTAACAAATGCAATATTTAGTTGGGTGGCCATGGGCCCAGTGATAATTTGCGAGCTATATTACTAAAGAAGGACAGAATGGACATGTGAGGTAACCAGCATTTTCTGCCACAAACATTAACCAAAGTGAAGATGTGAATTTTGTATCAATTGACTATTTTATATTTCTCCATTATCTTTCTTTCTAGATCATTGAGCCATAAAATTACATGCGTATGCTGAGAACTGTATCACTCATGCGATAGTTGAGATGTAAAATTCCCGTGAGGACAACCAAAGGCAGGTGTACTTACTTTCTAGGGCATGTGGCAAGGTTGCGATACAAAAGTTAACCACTGAGTGGTTCCAAAATAAATTGGTAAATAGGTAACAATTTATGTCACTTTGTTAACCCTCAATTATTTGATTTCATGCCCTTGTAAAAATGCTATGTTTTATAATTTGATATATTAACTGATAATTGATGTGCATCCTATTTAGAATTAAATTAGTAGAGTAGGTAATAAAGGAGAGACATCACCACCCCAGCCCACCACAATCTATATCTGGTACCCAGTTCAGTGCACGGCATATGAGAGGTGGTCTATGAATGATGGTTAAATGGAATGAAAGTTGGTGAGAAAAATCATCCCCCTTATTGATAGGGGTGAAATGTTCTTTCTTATTTATTGAATCTTTATCACCTACAAGGCACTGTACACAATGCCTTACACACATTATAACAATATGTAATTGATTGGGCAGAAGCCAAAGATTTAGTTCAAATTCACACAACTGGCAAGAGATAGGAGCAAGATTTGAGTGCATATCTTCCTAAATCCTCACTTATACTTTTAATAACTGAATGCCTTTTGATACACCATTGAATTAAAACTAATAGAGCAAAATTAATAGAATGAATAGAATTATCTATTACACTATCAACCTTTTGAGACTGTTCCCTAAGATTGTACAAGCATAGTGGAAAGTTTTAAACTGCGATAAATACAATAGGAACTAATGAAAGCATCTGAGGATGGCTTTGGAAAACCATTTTACAGTGCATGGATGGGGAAAAGCTAGCAGGTAGCTCCTCCAAAGCATTCATTCATCAGTCCCGGGCTCAGAACAACTTATCTTATTTGACATGCATCTCATCACCTCTATTCATGCTTGTAGCTCTCATTTCAGGATGGTGTGTTGGCAGTGGAAAGTAAGTCTCAAAAAGATTTATTATGTCATTAATCAATACTCAGTGCTACAGAGCAAATAAACCACAAACACGCTGAATCTGCTAGCTCAGTTGTCTTCAATACTGTCAACCCAAAGTGACTGAGACCTGCACGTGCTACTATAGTGCCGAGTGTGTGTGTACAAATGCACATATATCAATAGAGCCCAGTGTAGCAAAATTAAAAGCTTTTGAATAATGCCTTCCCACTCTTCTCAGACATTTCAGATCACATTGTAACTTCAGGACACGGAAGAGTCTACGTTTATTCCACAACTATTGCATTCAATTTAAGAATTTTTTTTCTATCTCTTATAGTAAATCCAAACTTGCCTATTGTAAATTTCATTGTAGATATTCTATTTTAAGACCACTTCTATGTTAGAATACAGTTTTCACTTTAGTTTGATAGGTCATTTCTGCAATTAGTCTACACAACTCGTAAGTCTTGACATACCTGAAATATATAGCATTATTTCAACTCTAGCCAACTGTCAAATGTATTATTTTTATTTAAAAACATACTTAAACTTTCTGGAAAACAAGTATTATTTCCTTAACGGGGGTGACTCCACTGGAAATATTAATGTGAAGGATTCCACAAGGAATACAATGTAGAGAAAAATAATGCTACTGTACATTAATAAGTTCTGTTATCTGTTTAAAGCAGTTAAAACTTAAATACCTATTCCATGTTGAACACATGGATCCCACACTACAGATGCTCACAGCTTAAAACAGGGAGCCGATACAAGTATAAAAACTATAATAGAGTGAGTTAAAATAATAATAAACTAAATACAAATTAGAGATGATGTAGAAAGAAGAGAGGAAGTAGGGGTGAGAGTATCAGGCTTAGAAAGGGCTTCACCAAGGAGATTCTTGAGTTGTATATAAGAGGTCACATATGCAGGGCATATTTAGGACATTTGATCTACAAAACAAAAGACATGTATTCTACTCACTCATATGAAATTTAATTAACTCACTCATAATCAGCATTTCTCAGGGGATTTGGTTATTAATCTCATACCATAATTATGAACTGTAATATTGTAATTATATTCCTTTAGCTCTGTTTTGTTGGAGTCTGCAATCTGGGAAAGAGCCTTTTGAAATGTACATAAATAATATGAATACTAATGGGCAAGAGTTGAGTACTTACTGGGCGTTGTTCTAATGTTCTAGTGGTCTAGTGGTCCAGTGTCGCATGTATTATCACATTTAATTCTCACAACTTGCTTACGTGGTGAATTCTATTGTCTCCATTTTTTAAATAAGGAAAGCGAAACTCTCTGGTTCGGATCTGGGCAGCAGATAGAGAGCTCATTAACTTTCCTAAACTGACAAAGCCAGATTTGGACCCAGTCAGTCTAATTCTACAATTTAGTTGTTTCCAGACAACTAAAATAATAACATAACTAACACCTAGTGTGGCATTTTCCCCAGTTGCCATTTTGTCTGAGATCACCCATCACAATACCATTAAGGAGATTGAGCCCAAATAATTCTGTTACAATCACCCTACTTTTATATCTACTACATAGCTTATGACTCAGTAATTCTACTTTTAGGATTATACCTATTACACCATGTGTTGACACATTTAACAAAAGACATATACTCAATGGTCCATAGCAGCATCATTCATAATACTCCCCGACTGGAAAAATAACAAAATGCCTTTGCATACTAGAATGTATGTGTAACCTATGATACATTCACGTAACGGAATACTACTCAGCAAAGAGAATGAATAGTCGAGAAATATGCTTAATGTGGATGAATCTTGCAATGTCTGGCAAAATAAATTAGACACGGAAGAGGCAAAACAGGCTGTGTTGTTAAAAGTCAGAATAGTGGTTATCCTTGGTAGGCAAGGGTCCTAAGAGGCAGCGTGGACAGCTTTTAGGGAGACTGATAATGTTCCTTGTTTTCAGACTAGAATGCTAGTTACATGGCTGTGTTCTGTGTGAATTCATTGTGTTCCTCAGTTACAACATGCATACCCTTCTGTGTGTGTGCATATATACAATACTTCAATAAAATTTTTAAAAAGTCAAATGATATAATGCATTCACCACTGAACAGAGTAGCTCTTCAACAGATATACACTGAATGAAGAAGATACAATTAAATATTATTTTATTTAATCAAAAACATTGCTTTGGATGTCCTGCTTTATATATTTAGCCCTCTAATCATGAGATTATTTCACTAGAATTTTTTATAATCTTTCAGAGATCTGATCCAAGAGTTTCACCTGTCTGGTTTGGATCTGGGCAGCAGATAGGGAGGACACACGAACTAGTCTTGGTGGTAGAACGGATCAAATGCTGTGGAATGCAATCAGGGGTTGAGCAGGGAGGAAGGGAAACAGGAGCAAGCATCAAATGATTAAGGAAAATCTAGAGGCTGTTTACTAATCCAGTTGTGTCCCCAGAGTCTAGGGAATAATAAAAGATGGCCCCACCAAGCATTAGTCAATCAAGGAGCAGAGAAGCTTTTCTTTGGCTATGACTGCAGGGTCAAATTCAAGTGTGAGGGGCAGCGATAAAAAGCAACAGTTGCAGTCAACAGTGGTTCCAAGCACAAATCAATTTAACCATCTTATTATAAATTTGGTTCAGTCCCCCTGTTGGTCTTTTCAACTGCACAAACTGTAATCGCCTTTAAAGCAATTGCAAAATCTGCAAAGGTTAAAAAGTAGACATACGACTGTATCTTAACACGAGGCGGGCATATGGGCATTTACTTTGTGATTCTTCCTTGCTAAAGCCTTACCACACAGTGAGAAAGCATGTTAGTCCCTAGAATGTTAATATAAAATATTTAGAGGGGTCAAACATTTGCAGCTTTTAAGTATTAAAATGTGAATACTTGTCCTGAAGCACATAAAATACCATTACAAGTAAGAAAATATTAATAAATTGTTACTTAAATTGTGCAGCCTGTGGCTTCCCCCAGACGATAAAAGTCGAATGTCTCTTTTAAAGCTTGCATTGGCATCATCAGTCATCTGTTCATTGGTAGAAGGTAAATGCGCAGACAAGCATCCTTTGTGCTAGCACTCTTATCTCGTTGTTAATCTATAATTAGTTTAGGAAGCAGTATGTATGATTTGGGACCAGAATCAGTTTTATCCCCAACGTTACGATGGTAAATCCCTTCATTAACAGAAACAATACGTGGAACAGTTATTAAACTTACTCTCATTGCATCACAGTGGACATTTATTTCAGATTGCAGTTATGCATGGATGGGTATCATATGATGCTTTGATGACCTTTAAAAATTCTCCTGATTAAATGCTGTTGTACTTCATTATGACATTTCTCTCCTTGTACTACCAGATTTGATGTGTATGGCTTAATAATGCAAGTAGACACGAATGTTAATAACTTCACAATTCATTGCTTTGCTATTTTTTAACGCACATGAAATTTAGCACAAGTTTCGCTGGCTAGAGGCTTACATGAATCATATAAATTAGAGAGTAACAAAAGAACATATTAGCATTTGTTAGCCTAGATGCACGAATTTCGTACTAACCATTTTAATATGTACTACAACTTTTCCACCCTCAAGTTAAAAAGCCTTTCAATTTTTCAACCAACATCATAATTGAATTGGTTCTCTTTTCTGCCTAAGGATAATGATTTTACACTGATGGAATCTTTATTAGATTCTGAGGATTATACTGATGCTACTGGTTTTTAAAGTCAAACAATTCCATGCAGGGAAAGGGGTATTTCAGTGAAATCATGAGGAAAAAAATGTAAAATTTGTCTTTTAGGGGTAAAATGCCTCTTTAATTATTATTGCAAAATATGTCCGATAATTGATTCTCAGGAGAAATGGCCACATGCTGAGAAGGCTGTAAAGCCTAAAATTTTGTAGAGCAAAATTGGCCCCAAACCATGACTATTTTTCATAGTAGGTGGTCTTTTGTTGATTTTTCTGGTGAATGCACTTTTACGTTAGTGTTTGAAATAGAATTTCATATGATAGAGCTTCTTTTTTTATCACTGAGAATACTTGGTTTGTGTCAACTTAGTTATGTTTTGAAATGGAATTTAAATCAACAACTTCATATCAGTTTTTAAATATGTTTCACTTGATTTTTAGGGTCTGCATAGTATCCTCACAGTGACCTAAAAGAAAAGCTTCAGGTCCTCCAAAATTAAAAGCTCTAAAATCATACCCTGGACCTTAGAGATAAGCTAGATAGCCCCTTGTATTTTTTTGAACAATGAATCGGAAATACGGAAATAAGGGCATATATAAGACATCCAGGTAATTTTGGTTGGTTATTGTGTATTTTATTAGATCTCTCTGTTGCCTTTGCCTTCTGAGTTAAATTTGGGAGAAGAGTGAAAATAAGGGTTACTCACTATAAAGGAAGAATCAAGAAATATGAAGAGTAGCTGGAAGGAAAGAAGATGTGTGTGGCTTTCTTGGTTACACCACAGAAGGATACTCTGGACACACATGCGCACACATGCGCATCAATGAGGGAAACAAGATAATTCACAGAATGAAAAGCAGACTGACTTGTTCTCTAAAAGGGTGTGAATCAGAGCAATCCTGAGTTTCTAGAGAGTACTACTAATGGCATTGTTTAGCATGCCACCACTGGAATAAATCTGTTTGAACCATTTATTTTGCTCTCTGTCACTAATCTGAAGATTTAAATATCAATAAGAAAGAATCTAATTGATTTTGGTTGGGCCCAGTCCCACTTCTTGCCCAAAGTACAGCATGCTTTGACCGATCCCATCAACACAGCACACTATGGGGAAGGAGTAGTTCAAAAAGGAAAAATCAGGCTGCTGTTATCAGAAATAAAAGATAACACAAGCTGAACAGCTTAAACTCACTGTCATCTACTCTATAAAGGACAAGTAGGACAGTGGTTCCCATCTGAGGCCCCACTAACACTGGGGAGTCAGTGTCCTACCTTCAGTAATTTTTAAGGGTTTAATGGAAATTGTGTTGTTAATGATAATAGTGACATTCAAGAAAGATAAGATGCTGAATAGTGGGAGTAGTTACATAACGTCATTATTAAAGAGTTCGGTTCTGCCCAGATTCAAACCCCACCTTCTCTACTTAACATGACATTCAAGTCACCCAGCCTCCTGAAGGCTTAATTGATTAGAGGTGGGTGATTAGCATGTGGGAAATGAACTCGAACAAAGTTATTTCCTTGTTTTTGCATTTTTATGCTCTTCTGAATTGTTCAGTGTGAATGCATGCCTCTTTTGTACTAATGAAAACAAAAGTTACCAACAAACAAATGTGTCTATCAAGTTGAAAGAAGCAATGAGCATACCAGGGGAGTCTCCTCCTGCAAGCAGCAGAGTTATGGGTTATTTATACCCTGCTAAAAGTTTCATACAAGACAGAGAGTACCCTGGCTAGGAACTCCCTACAGATCTTCCTTCTTCGCTGCACTCTCTGCCCCTACATGTTTCATTGAAGATCCTGAAGTCATAATAGAATATCTAATACCAGAGGGAAAACTCAGATATAGAGTCCAAGAGTGCAAAGGGATATTGGGAAGGGTGGGGATCCTAGCTTCATTTGACACTCAAGAGAAGAAGGGTAAAGAACATAGAGACAGCATGACATGAGGTAACTGTCACTACACCCCAGGAGATGTGGCAGGGGTATGTCCCCCCTTTATTAAGTCACTCACACTCACTGATTTTTAATTTTGTAAAATGGATGGGCTTGAACCATCTATAGCTTAAGAATCCTACAATTCTAAATATTTGGTAATAAGAGTAATTCATAAAATAATTAGCTTTAAATATTAACTTGGTTGTTTACGACAGCTAATATGTACCCTAAAGCTGTTTTGGCCTGTGTACTACAAAGGGATTTTCAACATTTTAAGTCTTGGCCATTTATTACAGAATAGGCCTTGTCATTCAGGTATGCAGTGCTCTGCTGTTTTAATGGGTTTTTAAATCCTCCTTCATGGTTCATTAACGTGGATGGACATAACTGCAGAGGTCATAAAGCACAATAGCTTTCCTACACTTAGTTGATAAATAAGTCAATCAGCTTACTTCATAGAGACAACACCATTCCAGATAAGCACAAATTGAAACTCACACACAACTAATTGTATATGGGATGACCAATATGGCAACTCAGAAGTAATGTCCACGCATTAAACTATTATCAACTATATGAGACTGCCTTTCCATTTTGGCTTCCTCTGGCCATAGGGCACAATGCTCCCATTAAGACATCTTCAACATTTATTCATTTGGAGAGATAGTAGGGGTAAGAAAACATAGTTTTGCATATCCAACAAGATAAATCTTCATTTCAAACTTTTGTTATTATGAGAGCTAATTCTCAATATGCCATAGTAATTATTTTGCACTGTTTGTTCTACTGCCCACTGCAGGATATTATTTTAGTTTCAGGTCAACTTGACTCTTTTTTAAAAAAGATATGCTACATACCATAAATGTACTTGATTTCCTTCCCTCATAATCAAAAGTGTGTCAGGAGGTTTGCTGGCATTCGACTCTGATATTATACTATTTGACATCATTCAATAATGTGTTGCACACAGAACAAACAAGTGTTACTCTTTAGTCTCCAATATATGTCAAAATAAATGGCTATTTCAGATCTAGTTTTCACAGAGTGACATTTCTATGTGGTGTCATGCTTTTACTTATTGACCTTAGCTTCCTGGAATGAGGTGCCTCAAGACCAAATATTAGCTCTATTGTTCCCCAGCGTATTTTTTAAAAAGTTGTCAAATCCAGAGATCACTTTGAAACAATTTCATGAGATATATTGTCATGCCTCATCTACTAAATTGCTTTATTGTCTTCAGCACCATTGGTACTAAGACTAGACCCCATGTTTCTGACTTCATGAATCTCAGTTTATATCTCTATGCAACTGTGTTTTTTTTTCACCATAGCTACCATTTCCAAAGTGTTTATGCACATTAACAAGATTATGTCTTGGGATCATCTTAAATAATTAGGATCATCTTAAATAATTAGGATAATCTTAAATAATTAGGAATATTTACAAGTTATCCTTGTAACTTGCTTTATAGGAATTATTATGACAGCTAACAAAGAAAGGGATTCAAAAACTGAATTAGATGGATCTATGCCAGGCACTCAACTTCAATGCCAAAGTCTTACAGTGGATAATGTATAATTACTTCAATTATCAATTTAGCCTGAATTTCTGTTTTCATTTTTTCCCTTTCTTAGTCCATTTTATGATAGTTAATATGACAGCTACTCAGTTACATCAATTATTCTTCGTTTCCTTAAAAGATTTCATAATCTCCCTTTGTAATGTAGAGTCTCTTAGATATTTCAAATAAAGTCTTTGCCTTTCTCATATTTTTTATATGAGAAGTATTGCAAGTGGGTCACGTTGGTAATAAGAGCAAAAAAGGTGCATGTTTGAATTTTGGGAATCTTAAACTAAAAGCAATGTCAAAACTCATATTGTAATCACAGCAACAATAAAAATAAATAAATTGTACTTGATCAAATTAAAAAGCTTCTGCACAGTCAAAGTGTATGCTAAATATTTCAAAGACAATTGCCTCAGTGACAGAGATGTATTTAATAACTTTTATTTTTGTTCCTG
>CAUYRT010010434.1:0-24118 GCA_963574885.1 Lepilemur ruficaudatus
CGATGTTTTTCTGTTTTTTGAGACAGAGTCTCACTGTGTTGCCCGGGCTAGAGTGCCGTGGCGTCAGCCTAGCTCACAGCAACCTCAAACTCCTGGGCTCAAGCGATCCTCCTGCCTCAGCCTCCCAAGTAGCTGGGACTATAGGCATGCACTATCATGCCTGGCTAATTTTTTCTATATATTTTAGTTGGCCAATTAATTTCTTCCTATGTTTGGTAGAGATGGGGTCTTGCTCTTGCTCAGGCTGCTCTCGAATTCCTGAACTCAAATGATCCACCCGCCTCGTCCTCACAGAGTGCTAGGATTATAGGTGTGAGCCACCGCGCCCGGCCTCGATGTTTTACAAAGTCATAGACATTTCTTTTCCAGCCCATTTTAGGCCAGACTATTGACTGTGCCCTCAGTGATACTTTACTGCCAGCCCATGTTAACATTCATAAGCTTTAAGACGGAATATCACCGTTGACAGACGTAGAAAAGTAACAGGAAGGCAACAATCATTTCATCTCCTCCCGCAGAAGTTTCTTCCAAACCTGATAGCCTGAGGCTTTTACAGGATGTGAAAGTCCTTCATCCTGATGTGTCACATGTTTAAATCTTTCCTAGATAGATTAGGAACTGGGTTCAAAGGAACTAAATGACCCGGGCACAGCCATTTTCAGAGGCAGACCTGAGATCGGGTTTAAAGTCTTTAACTGCCATCATGTAGGATGCTGGCGTCGGGGGCCAGCAGGGCAGCCCTGTCACTGGTGAACTGTGTCTTGTCTCAGGTTTTTATTGCATATACTTTTTACGGCGCAGTGAAAAGAGAATGGGATACAATAACAGAAGACCTATGCTCAGGCTGTATATACTCAACTGGCTATGTGACCTCGAGCAAGTTATTTAACCTTTCTGAATTTCTGTTTGCTTATCTGAGATGGCACCTACTTTCCACAGTTAGTGTGAGGATTAAATAAGATATGCTCCATATAAATTCTGTAAGAATTTTACAATTCTGTAAGAAATGTAAAATGTAGTCATTATTGTGCCAAACATCCAGTGTGGTATCAGGGCAACCCTAAACAATTTTATTATATTTGAAATTTTTCCTCGTTTATTTTTTCTCTACCCTTCAGAGATAGCGGTCCAACAGAAATACAATGCGAGCCACAGAAATGAACACTAGATAAAATTTTAATTGTTTAAGTAGCCATATTAAAAAAGTCAAAAAAGGCTGAGTGCAGTGGCTCAGCTCTGTAATCCCAGCGCTTTGGGAGGCCAAAGCGGGAGGGATCGCTTGAGGCTACAAGTTCAAAACCAGCCTGGGCAACAAAGGGAAACCCTGTCTCTACAAAAAAATTTAAAAATTAGCCAGGTGTAGTGGCGCCTGTAGTCCCAGCTACTCAGGAGGCTGAGACAGGAGGATCGCTTAAGCACAGGAGTTTGGGGTTGCTGTGAGTTACGATGGTGTCACTGCACTCCAGCCTGGGCAACAGAGAGAGAGAGACCTTGTCTGTAAAAAGTAAATAAATAAAAAATTTTTAAAAATAAAAAAGTAAAAAGTAACAGGTACAGCTCATTTTATTATATATTTTCTTTAACCTAATATATCCAAAACATTATCGTTTCAACATGGATTCATCAACACAAAAATCATTAATAAGGCATTTTACTTTCTCTAACATACAAAGTCTTCAAACTCTGGCGTATGTCATATATTTACACACGTCTCAGTCTGCACTGGCCACACTTTGCTCAGTGGCCCCGTGTGGCTGGTGGCTACTATACCACACAGAGCGGCTGAGATCGTTCCCGAAGCTTCTGTCCCAGTGGTTCTCTCGGGATTAGGAGCACCGTGTCACATGCAGCAATAACCTAGTTGCTATCTTTTATTCTGTTGGAAAATACTGTCTGGTTAAAGTTTGCTCCATTTCTCAGAATCACAAGGACACTGTACTCCTCTATTGGAAGAGAAGTAGGCAGTTACAAGCGTCTTGCCAATGGCCACCGAGGGACTGGCGCAGAGGGGGAGAGACGCAGTAACCCCAGGGCCACTTGGGACTTGGGGACTTGGGACAGGGCCTTCCATCACGGGGCAGCTCCTTACACAGAGCCAGGAGTGAGGTTCACTGTGGCAGAGCCCGGGAAGAGGGACAGGACTGTGATGTGCAAACCTCCATCATCAAAGGGAAGAAATTCTTCTGCCAATGGAGTCTAACGTGGACTCATCTAAAGAGACAGGGAAAGACTGAAATGACGTCCCCGGGAGTGGAAGGCGATGTGTGTTTTTCTCGTGCCGGGCTGTCTTCCCGTGGGACAGGACGTGGTACAGTATCCTAAGCTTCGAGAGAACCCAATAAGGAAGGGCCACACCTCAGCCTTTCCATTCTAGCGAAAATCTTTGCTATTTTTAAGAGGCCCAGGAGAAAGAGTCCAGCACCTTCCCTGCTAATGGCTTCCTGTAGCCCATCTATCGACTCTCGCTGTTCGGAAATTCTTCTCAAAGCCTCAGATTATTCCCCCTACAGCTCAAGTACACGTTTGCTTTTCTTGGCTTGCAAAAGGCTCTTCCTAGATGTGTATTCGGATCAGGACAAAAAAAAAAAATAAAGAAAATAATTTTAAAGGAGTAAGGTTACAAGATGTGGGAAGTTCACTTTCGGACGACACATGCCTGACCCCCTCTTATCCGGCTGTAGCAGCTCCAAGAAGAGGCCAACTCAGGGACTGACATGGGGGTGGCCTCTCTCATTTTAATGAAGGGTTTTTGCGTGCATTTCTAATCGGTGGAAAAGATTTTGGAAGACAGTGAAAGACACCGCCTACAGGCTGGATCGCAGGGTGGTCTGCCTGTGCGACCTGCCTCACACCCATGGCCAAGGTTGAATCTGGTCTGGTCAGCTGCCCAATGCTCAAATCATCTTCCATCTGTTCTTAAGCAGAACTTCAGGACTCACGTTCGGAGCTCTTAATACATTGTAAAGACATGGGTGTCAGGGCATTGCCTGTGGATTTAGGGATGAGTCTTTCGAATATTAAGCCCTAGCGGATCACCCTTGACCGTCTGCCCTTCCCCGGTGCAGGTAGTGTGAGATCCACTCGGGGTAATCAGGGATTTGGAAGCACAGATTTTACTAGATAATCTCCAAGTGCTTTGCAGAATAAGCACTAAACCTTAGGATGGGGCCATTTTCCTCTGCAGCCCAGAGAAGGGAAATGTCACATGCACTCGGAGTGGCTGGGTCGACGCACTGCATGAAATGATCCGCATGGCTGTCTGGCCACCAGCATCCTCCCAGCAGGACACAACTCTCCATGAGGGAGTCGGTTCTTTAGGCCAAGTCAGTTTGCTCATCCAATACCGATGGCCTAGAAGGTTCCCTGCTTCTGAAGATCCAAGGTGTAGCCTTCGATGAGTCTCTTCACCTCCTAGTGAGTGGCAAGAACTAAACTCCCACCTCTGACACTTCCTATCAATGTCTTTCCAGCACCTTTGTACAAACCTGTTTACTTCTCTGGGGGAGATAAACGTTTTCGCCAAACCCACCTCTGCACCCTACAACCTCATCAGATCAACACAGGAGTCTTTTCCACCCCGCCCCCTCCAAAATCTCTAGACCAGGAGATCAGGAAAGGCATTGCTTGGTCTAAGGCTTATTATGCATATCCTGAGATTGTTTTTAAGAACAACCACACTCTCGGCATTTAATATATTTTGGTGACTAAAGTATAAATGAATGTGAAGGTTATCACTCTACAGATATACAATAACAAAAAGAAAGCAACAGGTCAAGATGTCTTACGCCATTAAAAACCTCAAGATGGGTTCAAACGAGCTAGAGAATACAAACTCCCTTTAGAAAGGATTCTGCCAAAAGGTTATACACCTGGATAATAGAACTTTGTGGAGGAGAAACAAGAGTCATATATTTAAGTCGGCTTTTGTCCAATAGTTTGAACCATTGTTTCTCCAAGTTTTGCTGAAGCCCACTCTGCAACGGAGTTTGGAATCTTGCCCTTTATTAGGACTGGGTCGGGTGGCTCAGGCCTGTAATCCTAGCATTCTGGGAGGCAGAGGTGGGAAGATTGTGTGAGCTCAAGAGTTTGAGACCAGCATGAGAAAGAGTGTGACCCTGTCTCTACTAAAAAATAGAAAAAATTAGCCAGGTGTGGTGGTGGGTGCTTGTAGTCCCAGCTACCAGGGAGGCTGAGGCAGGAGGATCACTTGAGCCCAAGAGTTTGAGGTTGCTGTGAGCTGTGATGATGCTACTGCACTCAAATCAGGGTGACAGGGTGAGACTGCATCTCAAAAAAAAAAAAAAAAAAAAAGACTCTTTCCTTTTATGAATATATTGTGCTAAGCTAAATGCCCTGCCAAGCTGTTGGTATTATGGCACGAAGTCCTTTGGGGAAGAAATACCAAGGCATTTTAGGGCTCGTTCATTCTTTTACTCAACAGATCTTTATTTAGTGACACAAGGTGCCAGGCGCGGGGCAGGGACCGGGGACACACAGGGATCAAGACGCAGACCCAGTCCTCATGCTGTTGAAGCGAACAGGCAATGACAATGAGGTGTGGCCCCGCTGTGAGAAGCTCGGGGAGGAGCAGCAGAGACCCAGACATGGGATGTGGGACAGACAGGGGGAGCCTTGGCTGGGGGCGGGGAAGTGTCTTCCAAGCTGTAAACTAGAGACTGAATGGAAACTAACCAGGTCCGGGGGTGGGAATGTGGGAAGGAGAGTAATTTAGGAAGAAGAAATAACACATGAAGCATGTTCTGGAAAGCGGTGGGAAGAGCATGCCCTTCTCTGGTTTGGCCTAACTCAACATTTCCTTGATTTTATAGGGTTGAGGGCGACTGTTCCAAAACTGTGCACATTGGCGATTAAATATGTTTTCTGTGACTCAAGTCCATCTCAGCTGTCCCCATTCCTATTTTCTCAAGGCAGGCTGGCCCAGAGAACTGCCACTGGAGGTCTCATTTCCTGTTCCAGAAGGGAGCTTGTCTCTAAGCCCCCAAGCTTTGATTTACGAAAAGCATATAAAACACACCAGGTCGCTCACCTATAAATTCCTCACACTGATTCTTCATCTTAGTTAATGATTCTGCTAATTAAAGAAATCTTGCTCAACTTTATTGCCCTGGTCCCCAAATCTAAACCACAAGTGTGACTTTTAAGGACCATAGGCTGTGGAATCTAGCCTAACAAGGCCATAATTCAAAATGTAGGAGAACTCTATGCATAGGGATAAGGGAATCACAGCATTTACTTGCAATAGTGGAAAAACTATAAAAACAAAAACAAAAACCCTTAACTGTACCCAAATGGGGGAATGCTTAGATAATAATAGTAAATCCATTTCTGGAATTGACAGCTATTCACAAAGATGATAATTTACAGTAAGATGGAAAATGCTAGTGAAAGACAACATTAAGTGAAAAATAAAACATATACAATTATACATATATTATGATTACAACCATGCAAGAAATATAAATATGAAAAGTGCTAGAAAAAAAACCCACCGAAATGAGAATAGTAGTTGAATCAGTATGGTGTAACTATGAGCCTTTTCCTAGTTTCTCTATTTCCTATATTGCATCTCTAAAGCTTTTATCATCTGACTCCTATTACAAGTATTAACTCTTAAAGTCATCAATTTGCACGTTTTCAAACCAAAGCAATAAGTACAAGGTAACACCAGATGAGCATCATGAATCTCCCCACTGAGGCAGGATCATGTCCCCTGTGATCGAGCAGGTGGGCACCATTTCAAACCCACCCCCCAACCTTCCCGATGAACTGTAGGAAAATGTGACGGAGGATGGGACACAACGCCCTGAGAACCTGACACAGACATTTGAGAATACCAAGCAAATGTAATAAAAATTGCAATAGAACAACAGGTCTGGAATGGGAAATTCTTTAAATCAGGTTTGGAAACATCACCATTCTTTAGGGCTCGGGGTCAAACAATGATCTCTCCAAGAGCAAGCTGACCAAGACGGGGGTCTCTGATTCCTATTACTTCTCTGACCCTGGGGACACTGATGTGTTTTTAGTTAGGGACGAACTGACTGATTCCCTGCATCTCAGCGTCTCCAGATGCTAAACAGGGATGGCAATGTCGGCCCACAGGATGGGGCAAGAAGGGGCCGCTCAGCCCTTAGAGGGAAGACAGAGCACAGTGATCGCCCATCTTTCTTCTCAACTATGAAAACTTAACTTGAAAAGAATGAACTGTTAATACATTTTATCCCCTCTGAGCAAGGAAGACTAAATCAGCCTTAGTTACAGCAAGAGTTATTTAGGTTACATTGTAGTTAACTCCTTCCAGGCAGAAAGAATAGCTAAGGGCAGTTGTGTAATTTCCTTTTCTAGAGATTTGTAACAATAGGTTAGATCTACATCTGGCCTTGAACGCCCCAGGCTCCAGTGCACAGAGACACAGAACCAAGGAAAAATAGCACACACACTCAACACCCTGGTGTGTCCTCGTCATTCTCCCCCAGATTTTAACAGATATTCAAAAACAGTTCACATTCTCCCCCCCATCCCCAGCTGAATCAACGTCTGAACCCCATCGGTCTCCGCAGAAACTCAGGAAATTGACCAAAAGCGGTTTACCTGTACTAGGAGTTCCAGCTTCCTGTCATCAAGGAGATGTACTTGACATCGACGGCCCTCCGTCATCTACGAGGGAAGAGAAACGGTGGTCGTGAGAGTCTAGCAGCCGGACAAGGGTTACAGGGTCCCCTAAGGTCGACTCCACCAGGCATATTCCTCTGGGCAAAGCGTCCTCTGGGAGTTGGCATTGTACAATGCCAAGAAATGGCAGGACAGGTTCATTCATTCATTTGAAAATATTTATTGAGCACTTTCTATGTGCCATGCACTGTTCTGGGAGCTGGATGTAGAGCAGCACATAGGACAAAGTCCCTGACCTCATGGAGCTCAAATTCTAATCAGGGAGACATAAAATAAATTAGCAAATACATACATAACATACAATCCGGTGGTGCTAAGTGTTCCTCATTCCTCACTCACCCATCCATTCACGAATTGTAGCACCACACATTAGGGACAGCTCAGGGTCCCATCTCTGCCTCCTCCTCCCCCGAGCCAATCACCTGCAAGCAGGTGACCACCCATCTGGCAATGGCTTCATTTCTGTGTTAATCATCCCCTCCTCGGGTTTGACCTGATTCCCTATAACGCTGTCACCAATAACAGAAAAGCCCTGGAGACAAGTGCCCACAGCTAAACCTGACCCCTGTTCCTTGTGCCTTTCAGGACTCCTATCTCTGAGCAGAGTAACTGAAAGACAGGCACCCAGAGTCCCAAGTCTAGTGTTGGCCCTGCCAGTAACAGCAGGTGCAAGACTTTGGACAAGTCTCTATGGGTCTCTGTGCCCCAGTCTCATATGCAAAAATGAACGGGCCAGGCCCAGTGGGCTGCTGGTGGGAGTCTAACAACTGGCTTTCTGGAAGGAAAAGGCCTGCTTTGTAGCATTTGCTGAGCCCTGGCATCTCCCCCAAAGGAAACCCTTTGAAGAACAAGGCTTTCATAGATGGCAGCTGGCGACCACTCTAACCATAAATTGTCTTGCAGAAATCACAACATCTGATTTCAAGCTACTGTCATGACAACACTGATGGTCTTTCCGACATACAGATACAACAGACACAAACAACCTCCACAGCACAGAGAACAGTAAAGTGTAGTAAAATAACCAGGAAGTAATGGATTTTGCGTATTCATTACCTTTGCTTTTTAAATACAATGTATTTAAGTATAAGTTCATTAATTGAAGTTTAATAATGGCGCTATATTACAACTGGCTCCACAAATTCCTAAAAATGTAGCAACTGGCTCTCCTAAGCTGGTATCAACTGGTTCCAACACCACTTTCTGCACCAGCCCTTCTATTTTACATGACTCTATAGATCCCACCAAAGACACCGTTTCCCCAGTTATGGGTCACTTCGAACAGATCAAAAGAAAAATTGCACATGAGCAGATCCTGGCCTTGTCCCCTTGACCGGCCATCCGAGTTCTCACGAGTGCCCCATCCAGGGACGACGGAAAGGAGCCTCTTCTCTTCCTGTTCAACAGGGATTATATTCTTTGACCATCAGCATGTTTAAAGCTGCCATAGAAACCTATGAGAACATTCCCTTATTCCCTCCTTAAAGGAAACCACCCTATCACGCTGTATCAAGTCAGATTTCTCTTGTTTTGGGCTCCAAATCAAAACAGCATGTCCTGCTTGCAAGGGGCGAATCTCAACCATCTCTTAATTCTCAATTATGATAATGACTCAGCAGTCCCCAGCTCTGAGAAAACTCAGCGAGCAAAGTTTCACATCTTCCTAAGCATTCTAACAAAGCGATTAAAAGAGATTTAAAAACAGGGGAAAAAATGCTTGCCATTTTGCACACACAAGCCAAAACAGGCAGCTATGGCCATGAGACAGGCGTATGCAAAGCCCTTATTCACTCACTGCACTCCGAACTTCAGGTGTTAATTGCCTTAGCAGGAAAACAGGCTCAAGTCCTACTAGAATCTGTCAAATTTACATGCAGTAAGCATCCGCACTGATTGACTTAATTTTAAAAAATCTATCAACTTCCGTTCAATCATTCCATCTTCGTTCGATGAAAGCCACTTCAATTTTAAATGAGACTAAAAAGTATCTGCTGCTCTGCCAACATATATAAATGATTCCTTCATCAAAAAAGGACACCCAAAATGTTAATTTCAAGTTTCAATAGGGCAGTTAATAGCAATTGCACAGGTGCTTCGGATATAATTTTAGAGCTACAGCGAGTCAGTTCTCACGAGAAAGCAGCTCAGGTTAATAGAGTCAAAGTTCTAAGAAGGGAAATGGCACGACCATCCAGCATATTATTTTGAAATTCTCTTAAAAACATTTATCATAAGTTTGAGAGAATTCTCTGAAATTGGGAATGGGGAGAGTTTTAAGAAAGAAATCCCGCTTGTCCTTTGTATCTTTAAGACACCAAGTTTTGAGCTTCATTTGCTTGTAAAAGGTTAAGGGCATAAATGTGCTCTTGAGTTACTTATTCACATTCTAATGAAGTTTATGCAAACTAATTGGTATCTGAAAGCCATTATTGGATCAAATAAAGTTTTAATCACAGTAGTAAAGAAGAGGTAGCAGCGTTATCATTTTCTCAAAATATTTCAAAGCACACAAATTTCATATCCATGCTTAAAAGTTTACCCTGAGGTTCTCATTTTCATCTGAAAAGAAATAATTACTTCCCCTTGCATTAAATGATCTCACCACAACGTAAGGAAGTAACTATGATCAAGATGTTAGTATCTACCCAAGGTCTTCCAAGTTCTCTCTTCAACAAAGCCTCAACACTAATTCCTGGGAAATCTGCAAGCATGTTCCATATTTTAACGCCTCCCTTATAGAAAGCAAAATGTCCCTGCCAAATGTCAGCACGGAGAAGTGAGTCTAAACAGACACTCACCTTTGAATCATCATGTTTTTGAAGGTACCACTTTCTTTTGACAGCACTGCTGTGGTTTGTTTCCCAAAAGGAACACCTGTGTGTTGTTCCTTTCTCAAGTTAGACCAGTCTCCTGTTCCCATCCCCAGTTCTGAAAAGGTGCCCCATTTGGGGTATGTACAGAGAAAGAGTTGACATCTGTAGCTTTGTCTGGCTTGCCAGGAACACTGAAATTTTCTTTTGAATACTAACAATTGTAAAATGGTACTGCTTTCCTTCTTTTTGTTTACTTTTGCATTTTCTTTGGAGCTTTGGCATCACCCCTCAAAGGAAACCCTTTGGAGAACAAGGCATCTCAGAGATGTCAGCTGGTGACCATTCCAACCATCAGTTGTCTCGCTACGGTACACTTCTGTACCAAGCAGAGGGCTTGCCAAGTGCACTGTGATTCTAAAGGATGTGTGCAAAAGTGTCATTTTGAAAGTGAGGTGTCCACCCCCATTTACCCAACCTGGCTGTTGAGATACTCTCTGAATCACGAAGACTGTGTGTAAACACGGAAACATTTACAATACTAGCTTAAGTGAGCATAGCAGACTATGAAATATATGTGCTAATTGTCATGCATACAGACAGAGATTAAGAGGTAAAAATAAAAACACAGTAGTTGATTTGATCTGCTAGGGTATTAGGCTTAAGGGAGGTTCCCTCCCCCATACCCAAATATTACTTATCATGTTGTTCCTTTTTTTCTTAAAATGTGAAAAAGAATCTGTATCTAGAAAGATGATTGATACTGTTTGAGGTGAGCTATAGGAAATGGAGACCGAGAAACTTCTTTCCCAGCAAATTTGCTTAGACTGCCTATATTTTTAACATGTAAAAATCAGATCTTTTAATATACGAATGAGAATTTGAGTTGTCACATAGGACAGTGTACTTGAGACTCAATGTCTGACCCATTCTCACCCTGCAGACAGAATGAGTGGAAAGCCAGTTGGGACCAGAAACGATTCCCAGAGTACAGATTCTAGAAAGGGGCGTTATAAATATCTGTATTTGAGGAGGTCTGTCTACAATGGCCTGACATATTCACGATGGTGAAGAGAACTATTGTTCAAATACGGCAGGGGAGTCCCCCTCTTCCGGGCATTACTAGAAAACAAAATAATTAGCAACGACAAACCCCCAAATGGCCATTTCAGGAGAGGTGCAGGGTACTGGGCTCAGGGTATGAATTTATTTTTTCTGGCTTAGGCTTAGATCGGAAACAGTCACAGGATGGCAATCCTGAAGCCATTCTGCTGCTCACACCTCCCAGGGGTAGAGAAAAAGTAGAACTCAAGGTCTGGCATGCCTTTTCTTAAAGACAGCACAAACATTTTGAGTTGAGAAAACACCAAATATGTTTTATTAATAATATTTTCCCTTCAAATTCAAAACCAAGTCAACCCTATTTTCATAGGCTGCTTCTCACCTATTTCTCAACATACTACAACTCTTTTTCTCTCTGTCCTTCTGTTTTGGCCACTTCTTAGAAGTCTTCTTGCCCCCTTTTCTTGTCTTTTGCCAAATAATTTATATACCATGCTATATACATGTGCAAAAAGAGCTCAGAAGAAATAATCCCAGTTCCACTGTTTATAACATTTTTTTCTCTTTTTTTGAGATGGGGGGGGTCTCATTATATCCCCCGGGCTGGTCTTGAACTCCTGGACTCAAATGATCCTCCAGCCTCAGCCTCCTGAGTAGCTGGGACTCCAAGTTTATACCATCATGCCCAGCTAATTGTTTTTTTTAAATCTTTTGTACAGATGGGGTCTTGCTATGTTGTCCAGGCTTTAGAAATGTATTGCAGTTGTGCAAATTGATCCTGAACTCAGAAAAAAAAAACATGTGTTTTTTAAAAAGCAAAAACTAAAAAATAGTCGATCAACACTTGTTACATTTCCTCAGTTTCCTGAGACTAATTTACACTAAAACTGTTACTGGAAAGACACTGGTGGGTGGAGCTGAGGGAGGGGACGGGCAAGGGAAGAGCGCTGTTTAGCATAATGGTCTCAGGCCTGCAAAAAGTGTTTTTTTACCTAATTACCGCATGCCTACTTATTTACATCTCTGTGCAACGGGAGTTACCGAGTTGTGACTCGTATTCATTTTTGAGGCAATACGTTTATGAAACAATAAAATAAGAATTATTAACAACTCACCAGAATTGCACAAAACAAAGACTGAACACTTCAAGACGTGCTTTATTTAGGAAATTACCAATACTCCCTAAACAACCTGAAATGCTGTCTTTTACAATCTTATCATCAGACAGAAAATTCCGATTGCAAAAGCATCCAAGCCAAGGCCCTAACGCAGACTTAAGACCGACAGCACATCTTCCCCGGGGGACGAGGACGGTCCCTCAAGCCCGGGAGCATCGTGAGCATGCCGGATGCATGACAGCAGCTCCGCACAATCTGCCCCCTGACCCAGGCCGTTCTGTGGCTCAGAAGGAAATTCCAAGGCCGTGACGACAACTTCCCAGCACAAGTCACCCCTGGAACTCCTGCTCTCTGGGTCACCTCAAGTGTCACATCCTTCTCTCCACTTCTGTTTCCTTTTCAGAAAAATGAAGACCCAAGGACCACTGAAAGCTGCAAGACCACAAAATCACAATAATCGTCAAGAACTGCCCGGAGAGGAAGAAAGAACGCAACGTGTTCACAGCAGCCTCAAGAAATTCAACCCCACAGGAAATACACAGACAGAGAGGACCTCAGGCAGCTTAAAATCCGTTTAAAAATACTCATCCCTATAGAGACATAGAGTTAGTACAACGGTTACTATGGTGAAGCAGATTAACATATTGATCGTCTCACGCAGGGACTTTTTTGTGGGATAAGAGCACAGAAATCTACCTATCGAACAACCCCCAATACAATTTTAACTTCAGCCCTCCTGTTGCACATTAGATCCCTAGAATTGTTCATCTTACATATCTGCTCTGTATCTGTGTCTCTATATACACCTCTGCACATCCCATAATATTATGATGTAAACCTCGAAGACACACAATAAAATTGATTAAAAAAAATTCATCCATTCCCTGCCCACACTTCGCCTTCACCATGGAAATAACAGACACAACAAGTGAAACTTTATCGTGTCTTCAGTCTTCAAAGGTTACGGGCACGCGGGGTCTCCACGCGTAACCTTTAAAGGTGAAAGGCAGATTGTCTATTTTTAGTATCATGTTTCCCTCTGTCTGAATTATCTCGAGCTTCCTTTTCTTGTTTTTAAATGGTATCATATCAAAGTAAGAAGATAACGAAAGGAAAGGCCACCCAGTTACGAGACACTAGAAATCTCACTCGGAGACAGACATCGTCCCTGTCTTGCTCCATGACCTCTGGCAAGTTATGCCACCCCTGTCTTCATCACGACCCTCCTGGACTTAAAAGAAGAACATACACAGGTGCGACCTTGAGGTGCCTGGCTGCTGAATACAGCTGTAGTTTATAGACCCAGACGAAAGTTATTAGTGAGTGGCTCTGCTACAAACAAAGGAACACGACCATGTGATATCACAGAAGATGGAAAAGCGACGCATTCTTCAACGCTCAGCCCTCCGCAATTCTGCATTTGACGAGATCGGAACCGGGGCTGGTGTTTTCCTTGAGGATTTCTGGAAAGCACAGCCGAGTGGCCCAGCTGCTGCCTGGGTCTCTCTTCTCCGCCCACGGCCAGAGGAAATTGGGTTTTCTCTGATAGTGCAAAAGAGCAGTCCCGGTGTGAGGACTTCTCTGTGTGCGTTCAAGCCACAAGTCCTGTAGCACAAGCAATTTAACTGTTTCCACAGGGTACTGCAGGGCCCAGTGTCAGAAAACATTAATAGTCAGCTTCTGGGCCTAAAGTTTAGACATCAAAGAGGGCGCCTGGGCAGGTAAGAGGTGGGTCCAACCAGGAAGCTCTCCCGACGGTCTAACACGATCTCACAGGAGAGGAGCTCACTCCAAAAGCTCAGCTGCAGGCCATGGGAAACGCTTTTCACTTTGCAAAGCAACATCCCAATTGAGGACAAGCCACCGTCGTGGACGTTGGACAGGCGCATCTCCGATGTCAAAGGCCCCAGGCTCAGCTGGTGCACGTCAACCAAGGGGCCAGAGTGGGCCATCACCGCTCTGACTAAATGGTCACAAGGAAACAGGCACCGGTAGGTGCAACTGCGTGAGCCCCGGAGTCAGGTCAAGGGCCGTGGACACCAAGTTGGAGAGCGCAGAGCAGCGAGCCACACGTCGGTGGCAGGCAGGTGCAGGACGGCCTCCAGGCTCCTATGGGCAGCAGTGCTTTCTGCGTGACATTGCAACTAGCTACTAAAGAACAGGATGCCTATGGCTGGGTGCGGTGGCTCACACCTGTAATTCCAGCACTTTGGGAGGCCGAGGCGGGAGGATCACTTGAGGCCAGGGATTCAAGGTCAGAATGAGCTGTGGTAGCACAGAGTGAGACCATGCCTCTAAAAAAATAAGAACAGGACGTCCAAAGAACAGGATTGTCCCTCCTGGGTTCTGCCACTGCTAAAGTGTCTTCAGAAAACAGGACATCAGATCATACCCTTTCTGTCCAATCATTTTATACATGGCTGTCTATAGTTTACTGGACATAAGCATAAAAATGGACAATTCCCCTGGACCGTTGGGCCTTCATTCTGAAGGCTCTGGTGTATACACATTCAGTATTTTAATAAGTTTGTGTGCCTTTTCTCCTATTAAGCAATCCGCTTCATGTCAGTGGTTTTCAGCAAACTTTTAGCGGGCCACGGGCCTTGGTCCCTATACAGAGCGCAGAACTCTGAATGCTGTGCCCACCTACAGGACAGCCAGGGACCCGCAGCTTTCTGTGCACTCAGGCCAGGTTGTCTGTGGCTCTGGTGGGGTGGGCAAGGAGGCTGGTTCTGGGCAGGTGATGTTTGGGTGGCTTTGCCTAGCACTGAGCAAGCTCTGGGACTTCACGGAACAGAGCTCCACGGGCCCTGGTCGGACGTAGAGGCGGGGTATTCCACCAGACAGGGGACTTGGAGTTCCAGTTCTTTTCCCCAGCCCCGGTGACTCCCAAGGGTCATCCTGTGCTAACCAGCAGTGATCGACCAGGAGCTGATGGAAGGAAGACCAGAGTTGGCCTAAGAAGGGGGTTTAGGAATACCGATGTATGACAGGTCGGGTACGGTTCTTACACACATGTGTAATTCCTACAGCACACGTGTCCATGCAGACATCCTGCCAGGGCGGCTGAGCGAGGTATAAACTCCAAAGAAACGGAACATGCAAACAGGCAGTAGGAATGTATACACCTGCCTCACATCCAGGGGGACGTAGGAACAGTGAAAAAAAGAGATAAGAAGGTGACACCTGTTCTTTGCCACGTTGGAGCTGCAGCTTCAGTATCCGAGTGACAGAGGTTGTACATATGTTTGTTTCTTTGGAGTAGAATGAAGAGGCTTTTTCCAAAGGAAAAGGCAAATATCTACCCTTTCCTTTGTTTTGATGACTGTACTTGGAATTTTTAGAATAGACAAAGAGGGTTCGATGGGGACCCCAGACTCAAGGAAGACACTTTTTTAAAAAGTCCAGAAAAAAGATAAGGTGAAGAAAAGCGATCAGGTTGACTCTTTAGATGGAAAAAGAATACGGTTTGTCTGAGAGGTAGACTTTAAATGTAAAATTTTGATCACATAATAAAAATCAAATTAAATGAGAAAGTGAAGATTGAGACAGCCTAAGAACAGAAAGTATCGTGTGCCTGGAGAAGTCCCGAAGGAGACTGGATTTCAGTAAAACACGGACAGAGTATAAAGGCACACGGCCTATGAGGAATGTGTCCAATGCACCCCAAGTTTATAGGAAGGAAGTTGGAAAGTTGAAGCTGGTATTCAAAACAAGGACAGTCCAAGGACAACAGAGGAACCTTTAAAGACAATGTTCAAAGCTAGAAGAGCAAGGAAAGGAATAGACTTACTGTTTGGAGCCAGTGGATTTTTGTTAACAGATGAACCACTGAACCACTCAGCTCCTGTTTGGTCTCAACCTCCTCAACCAAGAAGAGCAAGAAGGGATAGCACTGAAAGAACATAAACTAACTGCACCTGCCTCCCCCAAGTAAACCCCAGGTGGTTCACAAAGTTATATTTTAGAAATAGCTAGGTGATTATTTATTATGCTTATCTAAGCATGATAGCAACGAATGAGCCCAAAGGGAAAAAATCTATAGATATATGACTACATTAAAAATAATTCCAAGAAAAAAGTAATAATTGTACTCCACAAAGCCCCAAAAGCAAAAATAAAAAGTATGCACCAATTTTTTTTTCAGGAGGGGATGGTGACACCTATAATGAGGGATTCATATGTTAAAGATAAAATTGTTTAATTAGCACATAATTACAACTTAATTAGAAGCCCACTAACACCCTACAGAAAATAAACTAGAATGCAAATAGCTAATATGTTCATACGCTTTGCTCAGTCATTTCCCTTCTAGGAATTCATCCTAATGAAATCAGAGAAATGGAATTAAAGAATCGTATGTAAAAATGTTCACCACAGTGTGTGTTTACTCAAGTGCTTATGGATTATTTATTATGTGCCAGGTATCTTATTAGATACGGTAATATAACGGTGAACGTGATTTTGTTACTATACTTATGCTTCTATGGGCCACAGAGAAAACACACAAGTTAACAGGCAAGTACAGAGTAATCAGTGTGACAATGGAGATGGATATAAGATGCTGTGGCGTGGGGGTCGGGGGAGACCCTAACTCTTACCTGGTGGAAGTGGCATCTGCAGAACAGGACAGCTGGCAGAGGCCACGTAAGGAAAAAGGGCTTGAATGGAGAGAACGTGGCATGTTCTGGAAACATCTACCAGATGAGCAGTGAGCAGGAGGACAGAGCAGTGGGTGGGCAAGGAGAAAGGTGACAAATACAGCCGGAGACCCTGCTTATGACAACAATGACGAAGCATCAGTGGTCTGAGGATGGCCACGTCACTTACGAAACAGTAAGTAGCTGCTGAAAGCTGTTATCAAATCAATTTCACCGTAAGTGAGGCCAAAAACAGGGGAGTCTGGAAAGAGGGTTCCCGTGGCAAATGTTGGGGCTCATGCCCAACAAGATGCACAACAAACACTTGGAAAACTGCAACGTGACACTCAAATATAAGCGGTCTGTCCCGATACATGCACTTCCTCCAGCGATCCGTAAACGTACACAGAAGGCGGCTTATCGAATTTACAGACGGCAGAGAGGTTCAGATGCAAGCTTCGAAATGTAAAAATTGGGATCGTACTGCTGATGCTTTTGTGCCTCACTCTTAATTCACACACCAGAAGTTTAAGCATCCAGAATAATGGAGTTAAGAGGCACCCCGTGTTCTGCTAATGGTTTCTGGAAATCTGTGTCCAACTCTGGGTACCATATTTTATGTAGGAAAAATGGAAGAAACTGGAGTAAGACCAAGGCAGGGTGCCCCTTTACCCCACGACTTCCCAGGACTGATGGAAAAACAGCACACACAGCCTATGATGATATCGCAGGCTCTAGCGGCAGGGTGACCACAAAATCGATCGGCCATCCCAAGACACTTCTGTGAGTGAGAAAGGAGGCCATTGCAATGACACGGAGAGAACAGGTATCACCTGTGACTGTCCCGGGCACATCTGGAGAGACAGATGTGAGGACTTGTTAGTTGGATGCGTATAATATGAAAGGAGGTGGGCAAAAAATAGAATCAATGCGGGGAAATTCCAGAAGACACATTGGAATTCAATAGAAGGAAGAACGTTTGAACAAGCATCATTGTTCAACGTGGAACGGGTCCCCCTTATCACTGCTCGTCATCAGGAAGGGGTCAGAAACCATGAGCCGGGGTAGTTGTAGAAAGGATAACTGGGATAGACGGGCTCTAAGATCCCTTCCCTTCCTCGAAGAAGCTGTGACAAAGAAGACGAGGGTATCTACCTAACGACAAGAGTTCCAAGCATTCTAGTAACTGATGTTCACTCGTAACGCTTCCTGTTTCCACACGACATACAGTTTCACGGAACAAATATTCACAACATTCACTCGCTGCTTCAGAAGGCTTAAAAAAACTGCACTAAAGATTAATAGGCACATGCAGGTTTTCTGACTTTTCTTTTTTGTCCTACCGATTTCTCTTGCATAAACGTGCAACTGGATGCCCTCTACGTAAAACATAAAGTTGCACACGTCTGTCACAGGCCTGGGAAGCATCTGCGTGCTCCATGACCAAGAACCTCCACAGTGTTTTCTCGGTAATAGGGATTTGCCTACTTTGCTCCAGTGTTTAATCTAACTTGTCATTTCTAATTTTAATTTTTAATATTTTGCTTAGGGTGTGATCTATGGGAAGAGACACAGCGCTATTTACAACCATGGGTCTTACGACACAATGTTTTCACGGTTGTAAATATTTTATTGACATTAGAACGATAATATGTGTGATTAAAATAGAATGCTGTGACTGCCCTAATAGACACTCAATAAATATTTTACACAGACTAATAAATATGTATTTAAACAGCAAATATCCTTATATATCATCTCAAGGGCAATTTCATAATATAGGTAGTGTAAAACTCAATTTGCATTCAGTGAGATACGTTTTAATTTGCCTATTCTATAGAAACATGCCCCCAAACCCAGGCTCAGGAACAAGTGCATTCTTTTTAGTTCATATACCTGCACGATCACCAGTCAGGTAGAATCAACATCAATCTGCCAGGGCCACCTAGGGAAGAGAGTTTGAGAATGGGCTCCGCTCCCCCTAAACAATCCTCTCTGTGTATCACTGTACTACAGTCATACCCTCCATGCCCCCCAGGGATGCTGGGATGAAAGCAGGTATTCTAGACCATCTTTCCAAAGCTTTCCAAACAAGCTTTCCAAATTCCACCCTTGGGCCTTTGATGGCTCTTGACATGCAGTGGGAAAATGGCCACCTAAGGAATGGGTACAGCCCACCAGGCTTTGGCTGAATCTGCCAAAGTCAAAAAGGTACTTGCAGAATGACACTTCCCAGGACTCACCTCCAGATGTTCTGATTTGACTGGTCTCAGGTGGGCCTGGAAAGTGCTGTGTTGAAAAGCCTCCCTCTCCAGGTGATCCTTGTGAAGAATAAATGAGATTTCTCATGTGGATGCACTTTGCACGTCCACTTTGTGGATACGAAGCAGCCACCCTGGTCCCAGGCATCTGAATCCAGGGCCTGAGTGAGTGGTCAGATGCCAAGTCCCACCACGTTTAGCAGGAAGCACCCCATCCCCACAGCAGACCCCAGTAAGACTCTTAGGTTGGACCCTATTCCCAGTGGCATCGCAGCAAAACACATCTGGGACATACAGGTGCCCCATAACGTGAAGACCACTAGTCCTGCAGGGTGGTCTCCTCGTCCCAGCTCTGGGAGGTCGAAAGCAAGCCCCTACCTCTCCCCACCTGGATACGGAGCTGCAGGGAGGACAGCTTGGAGACCTGTAGTGCTTCCACCGAGGGGAGGGGTGACAGCTACTTTGACATCTGTACGGGGCAGTCCCTCTGGGCTGGAAGCTGCCGCCTTTATGTTTCCGTAAGAGAGTTCTTTGGAAAGGACTGTGCTGGAATGTCATTGGCAGGGACTTCTCACGCTTGCAAGGAGCTGCGCCGAAGATCCCTCCCTCCATTCATCTTGTGGGAGGTTCCAAGGCTGGCCGGCTGCCCCGAGAGCCGCCCCAGACAGAGACCCGCCCAGGGCGCCTGGTTCTGCAGCAACAGCTCCCGGGAGACCACAAGTTGCAGAGCTGTTCTCTTTGTTACCCAACACCATTTAACCACGGGGGTAGGGGTGAGGCTGAGAGAGGAGGAGAAATGAGGGGAGGAAAGGGTGAGGGGGAAAACTCCAAAACCTCAAAAATCTCCACACCCCCACCCCGTCCTGTCCACTCCGAGGTCTACAAGCCTTGAAAGACAAATGCCTTTCGGGGCCTTGAAACTCAGTGACCATGGCAAACAGGAGTGCTAAAAATATCCAGGGTGCACATCCTTAGCGAGCAGTCACAGAAATAAGGATGTTATGCTGTATCTGTTAGTCAAATCAAGAATTCTAATTGGACACAGAACAATTTCTCAGAGCTTTCAACACGAGATAATCACTGTGTTGACTACTCATAAAAAAAAAAAAAGAAGCAGAAAGAAAAGGCTGAAACCAAGCCTACTGTTTGGACTCTTTCCACGAAAGGAGGAATGAAAGAGATGTTTTTTGCCTGGATCGGAGCTGATTAAAGGATGGCAGCTTCCTCGTCTTTGCTCCTTCCTGGTGCCACTGGCAACACAGGTGGCAAACAGGTCACCATGCCGCTCCAAGCCCTTCGGTAACCAAACTTCAGTGTATTTGCACCCTAGCCTTCAGAAACAGACCCAGAAACGAGTCTGTGATTAGATAATGGTTTAGGGAAAGCCAGAATTCTAAATCAGGACCAAGACAAGAGTGAGGGACAATGATGACATGTCACATCTAATGTCTAGCACTGAACTATACGCATAAAAGGTTCCCAAGTTAAAATGATTGACTAAAAGTCCGGAGTTACAGTTCTTGATTGTAGTGACGGTTTCACGAGGGTAGACATATGGCAAAACTTACATCCAACAGTACACTTTAAATACGGGCAGTTTTTTATATGCCAATGATACATCAATAAATCTGCTTAAAATACGAAAGTCAGAGACATCTCTCTCACAAGTTAAAAAGAGACCATCGGGAGAACGATACGGAAGGTTCCATTTGTGCAACAAATGTGCACATCTCAACAGAGTTCTTTGCACTCTGAGGAATCACTTAACTTTTTATATATTGTATCTTTTTTTTTCTTTTTGGAGACAGGGTCTCGCTCTGTTACCCCAGCTAGAGTGCATTGATGTCATCATAGCTCACTGCAGCCTCAAACTCCTGGGCTCAAGCGATCTTCCCTCCTCGGCCTCGCAAAGTGCTAGGATTATAGGCGTGAGTTACCACGCCCGGCTTATTTATCTATTGTTTATAGCAGTTACCACCTTCTAGCATCCTCTGTCTTCTACTTATTGATGGTGTGGTCTTGTCTGTCCCTTCCTCTTGGAAGGCAAGCTCCCTAGGGACAAGACTTTCTCTGTTTCCCTCCCCGAGACATTCCTGGAACCTAGGAGGCACACCAATAAGTACCCGAGGAATGACTGAATAAGTGAATGAATGAATGAACGGACTTGTGGTGCTCAAATACTCTCGGCCATTGGGCCAGCCGGGGGTTCCCAGGCTACCCCTTTCATACGAGAACGAGAACCGTCACACTGTCCTCATCTTCTTGCCTTTCGACGCAGAAACAGGTAGAGAGAAGGCAGAGACCGGAGCAGAGGCAAGAGCCACCCACAGGGAGGGCCACTGGGCTGAGCAGGAAACAGCACTCACAGGCACGTGTGAATGTGACAAGTAGTTACTAAGCTACAATTCTGAGCACCTCCCAAATGCCAGCCACAATGTTGGGTGCTGTGGAATCAACCATAAAGACGACACAGTCCTTCCCTTAATAAGCCACAGTGGTGAGCAGAGTGTGATGACTCATGCCTGTAATCCCAGCACTTTGGGAGACTGAGGCGGGAAGACTGCTTGAGGCCAGGAGTTCAAGACCAACCTGGGCAACATAGTGAGACCCCCATCTCTACAAAAAATAGACAAATTAGCCGGGCATGGTAATGCACACCTGTAATCCCAGCTACTCAGGAGGCTGGGGCAGGAGGATCGCTTGAACCCAGGATTTCAAGGCTGTGATAAGCTATGACCGCACCGCTGTACTCCACAGCCTGGATAGAGTGATGAGACCCCCGTCTCAAAAAAAAAAAAAAAGGGGAGTAATTGCAAAGGCTGAGGTCCAGGTCAGGTCAAATGTGCTCGGGGAGAGGTGAGGGTGCAGGCGTGGGTGTGAAGGACAACATAAGAAAGGAAGTTTAAGAAATAAGAAGCCCTTGATCGTGACGGGCCTTTCATTCCACGCTGAGGACTATGGTCTGCAGGGAACGAAGGCAGGAAGGGGGACGAGGCGGCGGAGAGGTGGGGGTGGGGGTAGGAAGGTGACAAGGGTGTAAGCGGCACTGATTGCACAGTGACTCAGGAAGGACAGGCGGTCCTGGGCTATGATGATGCGGACGCAAGTGGGCACCTCACCCTAAAAGCACCTGGGAGGAGAGTGTGTGACCGAGGGACTGGAGACATTTGATTTAGGAGGCTCGCTGCGGCAGAGAGGAAGCATGAGGCAGGCGCGGTGACTCAGTCACCGCAGGACAATGAGGGCTGAGCCTCAGGAGGAAGAGGAAGAGGAGTCATCAGAAAACCACAGGTGGGGCTAAGGAACAACAAAGGGAAACACACCAGAGCATCTGTAAGCCAGCGAGGACCCTTTGGGGAAGAGTATTTAGAGAACATTGCTACGTGGCCAAACCCAGAAGGACCCGTTTCAAAGCCAGCCTGCCACACAACCTCACTCAGGGAGGGTCCCAGCTGGGCAAGCTGCAGGACTGGGGCTCCCCGACCGCATCTACCCTACCAACAAGGAGCATGGGCACGAGAGCACTGACTTTCCTCTACGTCCAACGCAAAGCCAAAAATCACAGTCTGAAACCTAACAGTTCATGGAATGTTTCAGTTGAGTTTTGTCAGTGCTCTAGCAGGGTGGTCAGTCCTATTGGCAAGAAGAAAAGAAGAAGCTAGCTGCATAAGAAACAAAGGGCTGTGTTTTGGGATATTACTCTCCGAGTATTTGGCTATCTTTCCAGGTTGGAAGTTGTTAAATCTCTGCATATCGAAATAGCACAAAATCTCTGTTGACTAATTTGTAACCTCAGGACCAGAAACGCAGGCAAACGAAATCACTGTGGATTACAAAAGCCATATTTTCCACAATAAAGTTAAGGAGGGAACCACAAACAAATACCAGCTTATAATTTCTCCATAAAATGACAGACACACCCCACCCTGTCTAGGCAAAAGATGGCCATAAGCTGTCCCTTAGGGTTCATCTAAAATATATCCTAGTCTTGGATGCAGATAGAATGTTCTATAAATACTTTCCCTGTTTGTACTTGCTATTTAATGTGTTTCTTCTGCTGCCTGTGTCTGCCTGTTCAATCAGGCTCCAGAAGATGGTTCCTCCCTCGTTCTGATTTATTTTATTTAACACCTAGCAGGTCATTAAGTGATTAAATAATTTTTGATGAAAATTATGCAAATTGGCACCTTGACTTTTTCATACTACAAGGAAACTATCTCAGTATTTCCAGAGTGATTGAGTGGTTGGTACAAAAAAACTCCAACAAGCATTTAGCATACCGAGGATCCAGGCTTATTTCTGCCATTAACTTGTTGCATTAATTACTAGCGTGAAATACATTAAATAAGTAGGAGTTGAAAATCTTCCTAATTAATGGCAATGAATGGGAAGTAACCAAAGAATATTATGCAGTGATTGGGTTTTTGCCTTTTTTGTTAAGAAAGGGATGGCATTGCTATTCATTGACACAACCTTGGTCATTCTTGTTTCTATTCTAGAACTTTTTCAAGATAAAAGCCTAAAGAGAGTTTCTCATCATTTTTAAAAATTGAAAATTTTCAGAAAGGTTGGTGATATAATCCATTAGTGCGAAGGCAAAGTCATCTGTCTGCTCTTCCTTCCCCTCCCCCAACCCACCCTCTCTACTCTGATCTCATGTCACAGACTCACGGGAGACCCCAGATGCAGGACAGCCCTGGGCTCTCCCAATCCCGTTCACGGCCCAGAGACTCTACTCCATCCTGCCATCTGCCCATCTTCACAAACCTTCCCTGTTCCTAACAACATAAGGCTTGCTAGGATCATGCCTCTACCTGCAGAGCCCTTTCTGGAAGGCTAGGTGACACTTAGGAAATACCAAAGAGCTAACATTTGTTCCTATTATGCCACTTCTCTCTGTGAAACTCATTTCCGTGTTTTAAGTGAGGATGCACCATTTATTCCCGGAGCATCTCCACTCCCACGGCGAGTGGCCTTCTCGCACCCCAGTGGGTTCGAAGTCTCCTCAAAGCTTGCATTATTGAGACTTCCAGTGGCATAAGTAAGCCAAGCGGGGGGCACAGAGACAAAATTTCTTATTCTAAGAGTCTCTCACACTTTTTGATCATTCCCTGCTTCACTGATATTATCTCATTTGCTCCTCTGAATGTAACTTTTCTTATGAACCAGACAACCGAGGCTCAGAGAGATTCAGTCATTGACCCAAGGCCTCACGGGTAGTACGTGGCAGAGCTGGTGGCAGAGACCATCAGACCCAGGGTGCGATGATGTCACAGTCTCCCCTGTTTGCCACACTGTGTTGCATCCTGTAAATCCATATCAGGAGCCTGGGACTCCAGGCTTGGTGCAGCAGCTGAGACCCTGCTGTGGTCTCTCCATGCCTGCAAGCTCTTCCTCATTTGCAAAAATGAGCTACATACCCCCGGCATTCCTAACATGCCATCTCTCTAAAACGTTATGAAGAAGACCCCAAAGGCAATCACAGCAACAACAAAAATAAATAAATGGGACCTGATCAAATTAAAAAGCTTCTG
>CAUYRT010010435.1:0-120127 GCA_963574885.1 Lepilemur ruficaudatus
ATTAAGTGTGTATATATCCATCCCCTCCTCCCCCCACACATCTGTCTGACACCTGATGATTGCTATTACTATATATGCACTTAGGTGTTGATCAGTTAATACCAATTTGATGGTGAGTACATGTGGTGTATGTTTTTCTATCCTTGTGATACCTCACTTTGAAGATTGGGCTCAATCTCTATCCAGGATAATATAAGAGGTACTAGATCACCATTGTTTTATGTAGTTGAGTAGTAGTACATGGAATACATATAACACATTTTATTAATCCACTCATGTATTGATGGGTACTTGGGTTGTTTCCACACCTTTGCAATTGTGAATTGTGCTGCTGTAAACATTCGAGTGCAGGTGTCTTTTTTATAGAGTGTTTTTTGTCGTCAAGAACATTTTTAAGGGAAACTGGTATTGATATATATATATTTTTTACTATGTCTATAAAGCGGTGAAATATACTGTGATTGCTCATACGGTTTGGTGACATTGGGCTGATTCTATTAAAGCGACAATCGTTTTATCCACCATTGTTCTTGTACCACCAATGCAAATGTCAACACAGTGGAAAATGCAAATAACATCTCAGTGTTATTACGAAAATAGTTTTGACCTTCTGAATACCCTGAAAGAGTCTCGGGGACCCCTTTGAGAAACACTGGTTTATGGGAATCAACAGGGGATGGAGCAGTACCTTAGGCTAGTGCAAGCGGGGAGATGTTACCACCCCTGGGGCTGAAGGGGACAAGGGAAGTTGGACCTGCTGGAGCCTAAAGAAGGTGCCGTATGGAGGGGGCTGCCTGGCTGGAGCGGCAGCCGCCACCTCACGCCCCGGCCTTCTGCTGGTGCTTCTTGTTGCCAAACCCAACCAGAGAGCAGAACGCGAGGTCGCCTTTGAGGTAGTCCACGTGGGGCGGCTTCCCCAGGCTCAGAGAAGGGGGCACCTGGAGGGACAGGCAGGGCGGCTACCCAGTTGTCTTCAACCCTTTGGATCAACGCACAAGCACAGAGTGAGCTTGTGTGTATTTACAAAACAACTTTTATGCTAACATTCACTTGTGCTTTCGGCAAAATTAGGCGTCTGCTATGGGCTTTGAGGAACCTTAACAAAGTAATGTTATAAATAAAGGACGAAGGAGGGAGGCTGCCGTGTGAGCCACGGTGTCTGGGAGAGCAGCTCTGAGGAGGTGATTTGGGCTGAGCCCTGACTGTGGGGGAGTCTGGAGTTGGGATACAAAGGGCCGCCATGGGAACGAGCTTGGTGGCTTTTTGGTTTGTTTGTTTGATTTCGTTTTTTGAGACGGAGTCTCCTCTGTCCCCCGGGCTAGAGTGCCGTGGTGTCATCATAGCTCACAGCAACCTCAAACTCAAGGCTCAAGCGATCCTTCTGCCTCAGCCTCCTGAGTAGCTGGGACTACAGGAGCATGCCACAGCACCCTGCTAATTTTTCTATTTTCTTTCACTCTTGCTCAGGCTGATCTTGAACTCCTAAGCTCAAGCAATCCTCTCACCTCGGCCTCCCACAGTGCTAGGATTACAGGCATGAGCCACCGTGCCCAGCCTGAGCTTGTTGTTTTGAGGACAAAAAACAGATGGCAGGTAGAAGGGCACCGGGAGAGAGGTGGGTGGTGGGTGGAGACTGGAGTAGCAAGTGTATGTTTAATTTGATTGCCATGAAAAGCCACTGGTGGTTTTGAAAGGGGCGTCATATGATGAGATACAGATTTTGAATGAGATGTAGGTTTTCCTGGCTGCTGGGTGGAGAATATACTGTAGGAGCCTGTTCTTATCGAGGTATGTGGGGGCAGGGTGCTCATAGGAAGCAATCACTGGCTTTGGAGACGCAGAACAGAGAAGGTGGAGCCGACAGGGCTTGTGTGCCAGGCAAGGAAAGGAGGAACTCAAGGATGACTCCCAGGTTTTTGGCTTGAGCACCTGGGTGGATGCCAGCAATGCCATAGTTTGAGACTGGGAAGATCAGAGTAGAGGGGAGGTAGGGATTTGGAGAGACTCAAGAGTTCTGTGGGACTGTCTGAGTTGATGTGCACTTTGAACATCCAAGTGGAGGTCTTGAGCAGGTCCATGCATGTGTTAGTCTGGTGCTCAGTGATGAATATAGCACTTTGGGAGCCATCGGCATACAAATGCAATCTTTTCAAAGCCAAGGGGCTGTAGGAGATCCTGTAGGAAGCTAGAATAGACCAAAGAAGGGACCCAAGAGGAAGCCCTGGGGCACCTCGATAGCTACATGTTGAGCCTAGAAGGAAAAGAGAGCAAAGAAGATCAAGACTGATCTGCCAGGAAGGTAGAAAGAAAACTAGGACTACTGTGACATTTCAGAAGCGGAGGGAGGAAGGTGCTTCTAGAAGGAAGGACTGTCTGCTAAGTCAAATGCTGTTGTGAGGTTGACTATTTTATGTTCTCTTCATACAATCTTTGGAAAAAGAGATTTTTAATGACGACCTTGTATACCCTGTCTGGATGTTTCCTAATTTGTGCAACCACTCCCCTATTATTTTATTTTGAGGTCTTTCCCAATTTTTGCTGCTATAAATGATGCTGTGTTGACTATTAGTGTATAAAAGTATTTGGCTACAGATTTGATTATTTACTTAGGTAGATTCCTAGAGGTTCATTGGATTCGAGGATAGAAACATCTACCAGGTTTCGATATAAACCACTCATTTGGTCAGCAGGAAGGTTGCGTCAGCAGTGGGTACCAGGCCTGCCTCTCCATTGCCTTCCACACCAACACTGGACCATAGCACTGAAAACACACCTTTGTGGATATACTTGATATGTGGAAAATAGCCCTGCGGTCTTAATTTGCATAAAATGGAGACATTTAAGGTTGCATACCTATTTCATTAGCTTACCGGTCATTCGTCTCTCTCTTTCTTTGATTTGTGTAGTGTTTTGGGTCCATTTTTTCTACTAGTGCATTTCTTTTTCTTATTGATTTCAATGACTGTGTATGTGTATAGTTGCGTGTTTGAGAGGAGAGAGAGGGAGAACAGGAGAACGGGAAAGAATGACATTGGAGGGAGAGATGCCAACCCTTTGTCATCATGTATGGTTCATATGTGAATATTTTCTGCAGTGTGTATATGTATGTGTTTGCTTTAACATTTCGTTTATCGTGGGTTTTTAAAAAATGCCTTGGAGTTCTTATTTTTTGTGTAGTCAAACCTAACGATAATTGCTTTTTTTTTTTCATTACATTCATTGTTCTTTATTGTTATCCCTTTAAAGCAGGGGTCAGAAAGAAGACTATGCCTGGAAGGCCAAATCTTCCCACTATTTGTTTTTGTAAATAAAGTTCTACTGGAACACAGCCATGCCCACTCATTTACACATCATCTACGGCTGCTTTCACACTACAATGGCAGGGCTGAGTTGCTGCAACAGAGACCATATGGCCTGCAAAGATGAAAACATTTACTCTCTGGGCCTTTATAGAAAGTTTGCTGACTCTTACTCTGAAGTGTTTCCTCATCTAGCAGTCTGTATTAATCTATATTTTCTTCTAGATTGTGGTGGCCTTATTTAAATAAATATGTCATCCTTCTGGAATTCATTTTCATATAAAGTAGTTACTGGAAATCTGTCTATATTTTGTTTCCAAAGATTTATCAATTGTCCCAGCATCCTTTCCTTCCTCACAAGTTTGTGATGCCACCCTCAGGTGCTAGAGCCTCATCTGTAAAGAAGGATAACTTTCCAAGCTGTTTATTCTGTTCCAACAATCTGTTTTGGTGCCACTTACACACTGCTTTAATCCTCGTAGCTTTATATTGTGGCTTAATATAGATAAAACAAATCCTTCCTCATCTTTTCGAAATGTTTTTGGTTGTTATCACAACATATCACATAGTATTTAGGACTATTTGGTTGAATTTCGCCTCCAGACCTCAAAAGTAGATTCCTCCAAAATTGATTGGGAGTATAAAAACTAGTAAATTAATTTGGACCAAACTGATATCATTATCATGCTGAGTTTTTCCAAGCAGGCAAAGGGTACATGTCTCTATTGGACAAATATTCTTTCATGTCCTTTAGGAAAGCTGTAGGGTTTTTTCCATATGAGTCCTATTTATACCTTGAAAGGAGGACGTTTGGTTTTTGTATGTTAATGTTATATCAAGCCACTTTGCTGAACTCACCTTAGTCTAGGTTTTTCAGTAGGTTCTCTTGGGATTTTCTCTGTAGAGAAGAATATTATTCGCAGATGATAATATTATCTGGTCATTCCAGTGTTTCAGTGAACCTGAGGATACTAGTCTTATCCAAATCCTATCCTCTCCTCTCTTCTCTCCAGGCTAACTACTCCTGTTACTTTTACTATTCTTTCATGCCATGTGGTTTTAAGATTTGTGAACATGCTCTACTTTGTCTATATCCTTCCCAAAGTCTGATCTGGCTCACCCTAGAGTGAATGGAACTGTCATCTTCCTCATTCGGGTTGAATTTGTCTATTACTATGGCCCGACTTTCCATTGACTTTTTGGGTAGCTACTGTTGACTTATATTGAACTTACAAGAAAATCAATCCCCCAAGTCATTTTCCCATTAGTGAAGCTACATTTTTCCCATCCTGATCTGTTTTAAAAAAGCTATTTGTTGAAGTATATTTGTCATACAGAAAAGGGCAAAACTGGTTGCATTTTCATGTGATGAGCATACCCATGTAGCCAGTACTCAGTCAGATCAAGAAACAGAAGATCAATACCCCAGAAGCCTTCCTGGACACACAGTTGATTTTTAACATTGAGATCAAGGCTCTAAATTTATCTTGTTGAGTTTTGAGCCCATTATTCTACTTGCCCAGATAATTTTGGATTCTTGGATGCTAAACTAGAACTTTTGTGTCACCAGTAACAGAAACTCAAAGCAACTTAAGCAAAACAGGGTTCATGTATTAAATAGCTGAAAAGTTCAACGATATCACAGCTTCAGGCACATGTGAGTACAGGGACTACCAAAAGATGTCTTTGAATAGATGACTGTCAGCAGCTTGAAATGTATATCCTAACCTTTTAGCAACCTCAGTAGGAACAATTTCTCTTCCTAGCAGTGTCCCAGGCTCAAAAAGTCCCAGAATGGAATCCTGTTGGCTAAAATTGGCTATATACTTACTTCTGAGTCAATCACAGTGGCTAGATCAGGGCAGCAATGCCATGATTGGTCTGATATGAGCCATATGCCCACCCCCGGAGTCAGTTTCTCTGAAAACACATGGACTGACACTCAGGGATATGTTGTACCTACCCCAAGAAAAATTGGGATGCTATTTCCAGAAGGAGGGAAAATGGGTGCTGGCTAGGTCATAATTAAACGTATCCACCTTAAATGAAATATTCAGCAGAAATTTCTACTCCATGTCATTCATAAATGCAACGAGCATTTGCCTTCAAGACCAGAACTTTTTTCCACTGATGGAGATGTGCTGTCCAATGTGATAGGTGTTAGCCCTGTGGCTATTGAGCACTAAAAATGTGGCTAGGACTGAAGAACTGCGGTTTTGACTTTATTAAAGTTAAAATAATTTAAGTAGTCAACTGTGGCTGGGCTAGGGGCTGCTGAGTTGGAAACACAGTCCTAGATCACTATCCAAATTCCTAATAAAGATGTAGAATAGGTTATGGGCAAAGACAGAGCCTGGGGGCACACCCCTAGAGACTCCCTGCAGATTAAGGTATCAAAGTTACTCATTATCCATTGGGAATAGTTGTGCAATTGAAATGAATTTAAGTATACTGTTATTTGTAGTTGGTATGTGAGGACAATAGCAAGAGTTTTTACCATTAAAAAAAAAGAGCCTTTCTTTTCTACAAAATCTTGATGGAAGATTTCTCTCTGAGGGTTAAAACTACAACAAAATGTGAAGGGTCAGAGTACAGATTCATCACAGACGTTCATGGAACACAGTCTGGGCATCATCATGTTGGCAGTGGTGGTTCAGTAGTGAACAAGACAGACTGGGACAGGCCATCCTGGAGCTCAGAGTCTAACAAAGACACCTTAAAGAGATTAGTATTAGTTAACAGTATTAACTTGCATAGCAATGGATAGTGTTGTTACCAAGAGGGCCTTGTGAAGAACAGATGCTTAGGAAAACAGAGACTAGAATATCATTTATGAGCAATGCTATTTAAACATTATCCATGGGAGAGGACAGTGTGATCAACAAGTTTGAAGATTACCTCCTGTTGCTAAGGACAATCTGATTATGGAAAAAGGAGACTTCAACCCATCTTGGTGTAATACCGTTAAACATGATGATTATGTACCTCCTTACAACCTTCTGATTTGAATCTGGCACCCCAGCCAGGTCTGCTTACAAGCACAGAACGAGTTGACCATGCTTAAATGAATTTATGGCTTGCAGGGCAATTCTTATGCTCCTGTGTTGCTGGCAGTGTGGTTTTATGCAGCAGCCTCACAAGCCTGGGTAGTACAAGGCTACTCTTGGGAGAAGAAACTACTTTCCGTTGGTTGGCCAGCCATGGCCAGTCACCAAGCTGATGACTGGAGTCTTGGGAGCATCAACCAATTGCACCTCTCTTGGAACCTCACCAAACTCAAACCACCATGCCACTCAACCAGCATCCCCCCAGGGTGTTAATAAGGAAATATCTCAGAGGCCTGTCAAGTGCTCAGTGGAGTCCAGACAGTTCCTATCTTTTGAATTTCTCAGTCTAGTGAACCCGTTGAGGAGATGGACGAGGTATTTGTGGCATGATTTATTCTCACTTGGCTCCCTCGGGTCATCATTTGCTTTCTACTCGAATGAGAAAATGGTCAGTATTTCGTGGAGGAAACGCAGAGGCTCTGTAAATGCATGAACCTCAAGCCCTTCTCTCAATAATCACCAACGCCAAAGCGTCATGTGGAGGAAGGCTGGGTTTTGAGAAAAGAAGAATGTTACGGGTTCTTTCCAGAGCATTGCCTTGTCCAGCACCTCCATCCCATGTTTGTGCCAACAGACAGAGCTGGTCCCGCTGCCCTGGTCCTGTGTCTATGGTGTTAGGCTGAGGAGTGGCATCCAGAGCGAGGTGGAGATTACGAAAGGAGACGCATGAAACTGATGAGTAGGGGAGAGGGAAATGGTCACTTTGTCATTTATTTAATACACTTGAAAAGCAAAATGAGATTCAAATCTTGATAGAAGAGTCAGGGTTTTCACTCCTTCAAGAAAAACTCTAGGACATGGGCTTTTTGACTTAAGGACCCCAAATTCCCTGAGTACCCGAAGGTAGTAATGGCAGTCCTTCAGGTGGGTCAGTGTCTAGAGCTATGCGGTGTCAGTTGCCTGTTGTTAAACCTATTTCCAGATTGACCTTGAAACACGTTAGTGGCTTAAGGTAACAACTTCTTATTTCTCAATGATTCTTTGGCTTGACTGGGCACTTGTGCTGGTCTTGCCTGGGCTTACTCAGGAGGCTGCAGTTTGCTGCTGGGTCAGCCAGTGTCTGTGCTCAGCTGGGAGGACATGGCTTCCTTCTCCATGTGGTCCTTCACCAGCATGGTGGTCACAGGGTTCCAAGAAGGTAAGCTCCAATGCACAAGTATTTATCAAGCCTTTGCCTGCATCACATTTGCTGATGTCTCATTGTCCAAAGTGGGTCACATGGCCAAGCTCATGGTCAATGTGGGAAGAGTCTATACAAGCGCATGGGCACCAAAAGGCATGACTCATTGGGGTCCATTATTGTTCTAGACTTTGCTATTCTTTAGACTGGAATTCTAGCAATGCAGTGTGATAACCCTGGGCATATCGTGTTGCTCACACACTATGGTTGGCTGTTGATGTCCCTGGAATGTCTGGGATATACAGGGTGGACCAAACACTGTTACCAGAGCCCTCTATCTGAGAACCCCAGATGCTGGGTTGAGAATGCCAATTACTTGATTGGCATTGACTCTAAAACCATGTGGCAGTCACAATTCAGTGCTGGGGAATGGTGCTTATTTAATTTTATTGCCTATTAGCTGCATAGCCATGGCAGTGATTTGTCTGATTTCATAACATTATGTTGAACCTTCAATAATTGGGGTTAAAGTCTGGATCAATGTTGAAACAGAAACAGGAATAGAAAAATAATCATCCGCCAGACGGAACAAATTATTAGTTCACAAATGCAGCGTGCTCAGTAACGAAATCTTTCAAAACGCAATGGCATAGGGGAAATCAAATAAAAGGGGCCATGGGTGGAAAGGTTGGGAAGCTTTGCAGGGAGGTGGTGGACCTGGGAGGTTAAGAACATGGAGTCAGACAAAACTAAATTTTCATCTCCATTTTGTGACCTTGGCAAGTCACTTAACCTCTTTTGGACTTAGATTCCTCATCTGTAAAGTGGAGAGAATGATAATGTGTGTGTGTGTGGTATGGGGGGTGGTGAAGACTCATAGACGTGAAGGACAGACAGTGAACATAGTGAATGTAGCTAGTAGTAGCATTTGCCAGTAGCCTCAGTTACAGCAGGCCAGAAGCAAGATTAATATTTCCTTTTCCTTCCTAATTCTTCTGCTTAACCCCATTGCTATAACTACCCTGATTTTCTCAATCTCTATTTACTCAGTGTCAGCCTCTTATCAGCCATTCACGTAAAAGTATTCTTATTGTAGTCACTTATACTTTAGCATGAATGAGTTGGCCTTTTGTTTTGTTTTGTTTTTTTAATTGTAAGCCAGAGGGAATGGAAAGGTTTTGGCCATCCCACATAATGTATGACTTACAGCCTGCTGCCTTAGAAAATCCTTTCACAGTCCCTGAAACAAAAGGACCCCTGAAGAACTTCTAAGTGAGACCACAGACCTCGCAGTGCCTGAGACTTCCTGATTCCCATGTGTCACCTCTTAAGGCAGCCATGAATATCCATTTTGATCGATTCGAGCCACGTGAATGTCTAAAACCCATCTTAATTACAGAAGCTCTTTGGAGGGACCCTAATTAGCATCTTTAAATTGCTTTCTCTAACCTTTTAGAGTTAATGTGATCTGTACACTTGTCATTAAAAAAAAAAAAAGACAATCTCGAATATATCACAAAACTTCTCCCAAGTTACTTGGCACCTAACATTTTATCAAGGAGACATGGTGGCCAACCTTCCCCTGAACGGGCTCGGTTTCTACAGAGTCATTCCTTCCGGCTCATGACTTTCTTCTCCATTTGCTGCCCACGAATGCTGAAAATAACTTGTTTTCTGGCAGGCTTGGGATGAGATTCCTTATGATTTAATCAGATCCATAATGAAGCTCTCCTAGTTTTCAGGAGAAAACATCTTGAACTGCAGGGCTGATTAGGGGCAGGGCCTTGGTGAAGGGGAGGAGCCTGAGCATCACACCTGCAACCAGGACAGCTGCAACAGGACCATGACACCCACCCTCTGGGGTCCTCCCACTGTGGCTGAGGCTCCTGGCTCTGCCTGGCAGTGTTCCATGGTGTGGACCGAGTGGGCTCTGCCTTCCCAATCCCTGCAGCCCATCCTACAGGCCTCACAGATAATGGGCAGGACAGCCCATCTCTGAACATCAGCTGCTTGGTTCAGGAAGAGACAGCTTCCTACAGAAAGAGAGATATATACATATATTTATAGAGAGAGAGAGGGAGATGAGGACAGATTTGCCCTCCCTGAAGCCAGGATTCACTTGATTGTTCCAAACTGACGGTTAAATGAGAAGGTAACTCCAGATACAATAAGAAGCTCAGAGTGATAGAGTTGCTGAGTAATGAGTGATTTTTTGGGTGGGTGACAGGGAGTCGGATAATGAAGGAACAGGTAAGGTAATGGAAAGTAGCTGGGGAGAGAGGGAGTAGCTGGAGAATGGGAGAGTAACTGGGGAATGAAGGCCGGGCACAAAGTGGAACAACAAGAGAGTCCCAGACAGTGGGGTAGAGGCCACTCTGCCCTCCTCCAGTAGGTCTTGCTGGTGAGAAAGTAACTCAGGCGAAGTCTGTACCAGTTAGCTGCAATCCGGGCTGTGCTAACTAGTGGGGTGAAGCTTAGCAAATGTTGTGGCAGTGGTGGGTACGCGTGGTGTGGCTGGCTAAGCTTCTTCTCCCGAAGGAGGGGCTCTCTCTTCTCTCAGTCCCTCAAAGGTTGGGTGAGGTTACCAGCCAGAAGTCCTGGCACAAGCCACACCTGAGCCCTCACTGCCCGCCATCACCTTCCTCATCCTCGCTACCAGTTTTTATCTGACAACTTAAGTGCCAGGCATTGTGCTAAAGTCTTTCCATGCATCAGCTCATTGCATCCTCTCAACAATTCTCGGAAATAAGTACCATTAGTAACCCCATTTTATAGGTGGATAAACTGGGGTTTGGAAAATTCTAGTAACTTGCCCAGGGAAGAGGCAGAGCCAGAACTATCTGACCTCAGAATCTGTATTCTAAGCCTTAGGCCACGTGATGGTTGCAGCTATGTGGAGCAGTTTTCCTTCTTCAAAAGCCCACTCACCGTTTTAACAGCTAAAGTTAGCGAGGTCTGGGCAGCTTGAAGGCTTAGGTAGAGCATCGTGGTTGAGAACAGGTGCTCCTGGCCTCCACCTGCAGTGGGTACAGCCGCCTGGCCACCCTATTCCAAACTCGTCCCCAATGAGGTCTGCCAGATAACGTCACAGTGTAGAATCAGGCTTCCCCAGGGTGCACCCACCACTGGCAATCAGACCTCATTTGCACTGAGACATTTATAGTCCGTGGTGAATTTCCATCCTCTGCATAGGCTGAGATGTAGAAATGGAAGCCTCCTGGTTTGGGGAAGTTTCTCCTCTCTTCTGTCTGACAGCCATCCTTTCCAGTGTGTCGTGGGACACCTGCCATGTCAAGGATCACACCCAGCTGACATTTTCAAAAGCATCTGCTGACACTAGGTGCTTGGAAAACAGTGTATGGCAATAATTCCAGACTTCAGAATTTTTTTTTTAATTCAAAAAAGATCTACATTTGGGTCCTGGAGAGCCTGACTATGCTCCTTATTTCATGAAAGCAAAAATGCAGTCACGTTGTCATTGGTGATGTGACGCCTTATTTAATAAGCTGCTGGCTCCCAGATGAGCCATCTACTCCAGGAGGTTCTTGATTGGTAAAATTGTTTTTCACTAAAAGAAGCTTAAGGTTAAGCCCTAATTAATGGAAGGGGGTTGGATGTTACATAGATAGATGGGTAGGTAGGTTTGGGGATGTGTCAAATATCACCATCTTTGTCTCTGCAGCTGAAAATATATTCTTAAAGCCCACACAACTCTGTGGATTTCTTAAAGCTCCATTTTTGGCAAGTATATTCTGGTCTGGGTGTGCTCTGGCTAATAAACAGCTTCTGACGCATGGCACTCAGTGACTGATCATTGCATTGACCCAGGTGTCTCTCAGGGCACAGCTCATGGGGGCCAAAGTCCCTCTAGTGGCTTGAGCCCAGCAGTCTTTCTTGGTGGACATGGTTTGGGGACCTCAGCTGGGCACTGGGGTGCTGTCTTAGCTTGGACTGCCATACCCAAATACCATAGACTGCGTGGCTTAAACAATAGAAATGTATTTCTTTGCAGTCCTGAAGTCCAGAAGTCCAAGATCAAGGCACCAGAATGGCTGGTTTCTGATGAGGGCTTTCTTCCTGGCTTGCCACCTTCTCGCTGTGTCCTCACGTGGTGGTGGTGGTGGGGTTGGGGTGGAGGGAGAGAGCTCTCGTGTCTCTTCTTATAAGGGCACTAATCCCATCATGGGAGCCCCACCCTCATGACCTCATCTAAACCTAATTATTTCCCAAAGGCTTCATCTCCAGATACTATCACACTGGGCGTAAGGCTTCAACATATGTATTTTGGTGGGGGACACAATTTAGTTTCTGTTGTCAGATGAGAGGCTGGCTTCTCTGATGGCCCTGTGGCTCCCTGCAATGCTGCAGAAGCTGGTAGGAACTCTTCAAGGGCAGGGGGTACATAAAGGCCTCAGAAAGCTAGGAGGGTGTTCCTGAGGCCTGGCTGCGTTAAAGGCAGATTCATTGCTAATGGAAAGCGCGATGGTGTCTCCAGATCCTGGCAGAACTCCGGATGTGTCCTTTTTGGGGGGTGGAATCCTGGTGTTTGAAAACTTTGTAGTGGAGAAGAAAAGAAAGGAGGCAGAGGGAAGAACCAAACTTGACTTACTGGGTAAATGAATGAATGGGCCCAGTGGTTGACACCCTCTTCGTGCCACGAGATTGGAGGAGGGGGAGGGGGTTCGGATCCACAGAACTGTGGAGAGAGCAGTGGGCTTGTTTACTAACCCCTGATGCTACCCAGAGAGGTGTCCAGGGACTTGAAGCAAGTCAGGATGTAGAGGGAAGCTGTGTTATTAGGGAGGTCTCTGTTTCTCTATGTCACACAAAGAACCACTCCAAAATGTACTGGCTTAAAACCATGACCATTTTATGGTTCTGTCTCATGGGTCAGGAGTTCAGGTGGAGCACAGCAGGGAATCTTCATCTCTGCTCCTTAACATCCGGGGTCTCAACGAGGATGACTTAAACAGTCGTCCTTATGGTCCCAGGGCCTCTCCATGTGTCTTTTCCAGCACAGTGGCCTTGGCATAGTCAGACTTCTTATATGTTGGCTCCATGCTCCAAGAGCAAGTGTTTCAGGATCCAGGAAGCTGCCATGTGGCTGGGCACAGTGGCTCATACTTGTAATCCTAGCACTCGTGGAGGCCGAGGCAGGAGGATCGCTTGAGCCCAAAAGTTCGAAACCAGCCTGAGCAAGAGCAAGATCCCACCTCTACTAGAAACAGAAAAACTAGCTGGGCATGGTGGCGCATGCCTGTGGTCCCAGCTAATTGTGAGGCTGAGGCAGGAGGATTGCTTGAGCCCAGGAGTTTGAGGTTCACTGAGCTATGATGATGCCACTACACTCCAGCCTGGGCGACAGAGTGAGACTGTCTCAAAAAAAAAAAAAAAAAAAAAAAGCAGGAAGTTGCGAAGCTCTTGAAACCTGGAACAGTCACAAAGCCTACCAGGACTTACGGGGAAGGGACAAAGACCTCCTCTTCTGACAGCAGGAGTTTGATCGTTGCCATCTGTAATGTACCACAGGAGGCTAACTGCTATGACAGCGTTTTTCTTGCTCACTAACTGTCTAGCAAGGGTATTTGTGGTTACCTTGGGCTGCAGGTGGGGGTTGGGGGACAGGCAGTGCCTGCAAATGTGGGGGATGGGGTTTCTGTGGGGGCTGAGGAAATGTTCTGAAATTGATTGTGGTGGTGGTTGCGCCACTCAGGAAGGCCCCCTTGGGCAGCTGTCCTCTGCACGGCGATGGCGCATCTAGGCTCCTTCCATTCTACGGCTCTTCCCTCTAGATCAGAGCTGTCCAATAGGAATAGAATGCAAACCACACACATGATTTTTAAATGCACTAATACATTAAAAGAGGTAAAAATAAACAGGTGAAGTTAATTTTAATAATACATCCAAAGTATTATTTCAACATCCAATCCACATAAAAGTTATTGATGAGAGATTTTGCATTCTGGTTTTGTTTTGTCTAAGTCCTTAGAATCTGGGGTATGTTGATGCACCATATGTTGATTCTGATCGGCCACATTTCAAGTGCCATTTGTCATCACTGTGGTGGTCAGTATAGCTCTGGACGCTCAGAGTCCCCTCCATTCAGGCTGGAGGGGAGGACTGCAGGGGAGGGATCTGCAAGCCACACCTGCAAGTGGCATGGGTCACTTCTGCCCACATTCTACTCACCAGGCCCCAGACTGTGGTCACAGCTTTGCAAGAGTGACTGGGACAGATCTTCTAGCTTTGTGTCCAGGAAGATAAGAAAACAGGGTGTGGTGAACACGACAGAATCTGTCCTAGCAGCCAACAATTTTCTGTGTGTCTATGGTGGGCTGGTCCTCCTGGTTGGCAGGCTGTGCCTAGGTTTTGAGCAAGGGGGAAGAAGTTTCGCTTTGTGTACCAGCTTCCCTTGGCTCACGGTCCATATTCCCTGAAGTGGCGTCCAGGGTCTTCTGTGCTGACTTGCATCCCACCCACGCTCTTGCTCGTGCCCTTCCTCCCACTGGGGGCGCCCATGTTCTCTTCTGGGCCTATGTCAGTCTCCCCTAGTTTTCCCCTTTTCCCTTGGCCCTCTGGGCTCTCACGCTCCCCTTCGCTGCCCCCCACCGTGTATAGACATGCAGACAGTACGAGGGGGGATACGTGCAGCTGAGAAGAAATTGGGCCTGGATTCCAGCCTCAGTTCTACTCATCTGCTGTGTGACTTTGGGGCAAATCACTCAACCTCTCTGAGTCTCACCCTTCCCCTCTGTAAAATGGGAATAGCCAGAGCTACCACAGGATGTTGGCTCCTGTCTGTTTCAGTTCTGCACAGCTGCAGGCCAAAGCCCAGCTGGTATGTGAGCTAGTTCTGACCAGGGCAGGACCTAGAGGAGGGCCAGACCCCTGCCCACTGACGCAGGTGGACCTGATCTCGCTGTCCCAGCTCTTGGCTATGAGATGCCTGGGGTGAGCCGAGATTCCTGTATACCTGCAATGTGAGGCAATATGAGCTGGAGGGCTGGACTCTGCCTGCAGTCCACCATCCAGCTTCCTAGTTTGCTTAGAAGAACCTGAGCCTGGTTCTGATGGGGTCCTTGACCTTCTGTAAGGTTTTTCCCTGGAGGTGAGACACTTTCACCCCTTGTCGAACTAGCCAGCCTGCATCAATCTCCTGTTGTCCACTTGAGAACCAGGACAGCGGCCCCTGGCCTGCTCCACTTCCTCCTTTGCTGCAGGTCTCTTTCTGGGCCCCTGAGAGGCTGACACCAGCACTGACCAAGCCCAGCCTCCCTGGAGGACAGGCCTAAGTCCAGGCTGCAGCCGTGTAGGGCCCCTGGCTTAGTTGCCTCCCACACCTGGCTTCCTTCCCTCTCGCTAGGGGCAGGCCATGCTGGGCTGGCTGCCTGAGGCACCCAGAGACGGTGTGAGGAGTGGACACTGCATGCCACGTGTCCAGTGACCCTGAGCCAAAGTCCTCATTCCTCTGTTCAGTGGAGACAAGGGCGATGTTAGCGTGTTGAACTGTGCCAGGTGCGGTGGAAATGACACAAGGCAGAGACTGCCAGGCTGAAGATGCTACAACCATTTTATAGAAGAGGAAACCGAGGCACAGAGGGGTTCAGAGACTTGCTCTGGTCTCACCGCTCCTAAGTGGCCAACTTGGATTTTGACTCCCTGTCAGAATGAGTGACCAAGTCTGTGCTCCTAACTACGGCACAACGCTACCACCTGAAAAATTCGAAGGAAGATACGAAAACAAATATATAGAGAATATAGCTGGTACCTAGAGGTAAAGTGAAGAACCCTTATGACTCAGAAATCAAATCATCTTCCCCTTTGTCCGGAAAACTCCTAACACCATGGGTGAGGTTGGTTATCCAGGGAAGCCCTGAAGGAACAGGGCAGGAATAAGCAAGGAATATGGAGTAAGGAATAAGCAAGGAATAAGGAAGTCTTTGAGAACATGAGGAACTGGGTGAAGAAGAGTGCTCTGGAGGTTGTGCATGGCCACCAGGGTGGCTTTGGCCTGCCTTCAGAGCAGGGAGTGCAGGGGCAGGGGTTCAGGGCTCTTGCGGGGTCCTTCCCTGCTATCCTGCCCACCCAGATTCCATCAGTCACGGCCTCGGGAGCCTGTCTGAGTCTCTGCCCTGCTTCCTGGCCCCTGCCTGTCACTAATTCAGCCTCCCAGGCGTTCTGCTGTTGGAGGGAGGGAGTGTGTGGATGGCAGAAGGGAGCATCCTGGCCTCTGGGAAGGAGTGGACTTCGGTGCCAGCAGATACAATGGGCTCTCACCAGTCCCCTGGGGCTAGGAGACTGTCAGGGCACTGGGTCGTGAGGCAGAGAGCATTTCTGGGCTCTCTTGGCTGAGGACTGGACCTCTGTGCCCCAGAAGGCACACCTCGGGGAGCCAGCCTGCCTCCCTGCTGCGAGTTGCCTCTCTTGTGCACACAAACCACAGCACAAAGTTCTAGCGGAGTGGAGAAGGCGAAGTTCCCGGAAAGCAACTCAGACAACCCCAGTCTGACCACAGAGACCTGATGCACCTCTTACTCCCCCTCCTGTTTGTGAAGCGTGAACTTGGCTGGTTTCGTGCCGCCTCAGCTCAGAAGTCCCTGCTGCTGGGTTTAGCTCCCTGTCCGACTGGGCTGGCCCCGCTCCGCCAGGCTGGGCTGAGGGGCGCGCTTCCCTTTCACTCCGGCATGCCCTGTCCAGATTCAAGTTCTGGCTGCCCTCCACTCTGGCTCTGTGACCCTGTACGTTGCTTTGCCTGTCTCAACCTCAGCTTTTTCACTGGGACAGTGACAGTCACAATAACAGCCACCTCGACGAAATTGTGAGAAGTAAAGAAAGCTGTGGGTGTTGGCCTGCCTGGAACAGGGACTAGCAGATAGTAAGTGCTCAGGAGAGGTTAATTCCCGTCTTTTCTGCTGGGTGGCCCCAGATGAGATGAGGATGTTTTATCTAACAAAAACTTAGGTAAAGAACCAGCAGTGCCACTCCTAGGCATATCCCCCAAGAGGAATGAAAACATCTGTCCCCACAAAACGTGTACACACATGTTCATTACCACGTTTCTCATAATAGCCTCAAAATGGTAACAGCCCCAGACAACTGTCAGCTGATGAAAGGATAAATAAAACGTGGCTTAGCCACACAATGGAATATTATTCTGCCATAAAAAGAAATTGATAACTGATATGGGCTACGTCATGGATGAACCTTGAAAATATTACGCTAAGTGAAAGAAGCCAGAAACACAAGGTCACACATTGTATGACTCCATGTGTATGAAACATCCAGAATAGGCCAATCTGTAGAGATGGAAGTAGATTAGTAGCTCTCCAGGGCTGTGGGGTGGGGAATGACGAGTGAGTGCTGATAGGGGTGAAGTTTCTTTTTGGGGTGATCAAATGTTCTCAGATCAGCTGTGGTGATGATTATACAATGCTGTAAATTGTACATTTTAAGTAGGTGAATTGCATGGTATATGAATTATATCTCAATAAGGCTATTAAAAAATGAAAAGTTAGGGAGAAAAAATGACACCTACCAGTGTTGGCTGGTGCCACTGACTTAAATCGCTTCCTAAACATTCACCCACATAATCCTCATGACAGTCTTAGGAGAGGTACAGTTATTAACCCATTTTTGCAGCTGTGGAAACAGACGCACACGGGTAAAGTAACGTGGCCTGAGTCACACAGCTAGTTAATGGCGGACCTGGCATCTGACCCCAGGTGGTCTGGCCTGTGCCTTCATCTCCACTCTCAGCTGCTCTTCGTTGCAGCAACCAGACGTCAGACTGTGCGCATTACAGAGGGGTCCACAGGATGTCCTCAGCCCAGAGAGACCACCAGGGTCCCCCACTTCTCACAGAGGATCTTCTGGGACTTGGCTAGGGAGGGCGTGGGGCCTAGATACACCAGCAGAAAGCCAGCCTCTGAGACGCAGACAAGAAGTGGGTGTTTCCAGGTGACTCTGAGGGACTAGCATGTCTCTGACCCAGTTTGGCAGCTCCTGGCCCCTCCTGGAGTTGGAGCTGCAGAAATCGATTTGTAGACTGGCGGTTTCCACTTAATTAGCGCGGCCTCCTTCTGGCTGGGAAAACACCATTAAATGGGCTGGGTTGGCCTGAAATCATGCCAGTGGCCTCAGTCCCAGTCCTCTGGGGCTATCTGTCTCTTGGGCTCTGTCCCCTTAGCCGGGCTGGCATTTAGAATGGCCTGAGTTTCCAATGTTGAACGTTGAGACAAATGCCACCTCTGTCCAAGCCCAAGGAAACAGCTGCCATGAACAACGCCCTGGGGCCTGGGTTGTGAGGGGACAGCAAGGAAAAGTCGCGGCTGCACCCCACCATGGTCTGCCTTCCTGGCCAGCTGACAGCTGGGACGTAGACCTCTGACTTCTCATGGGGCACCTACACCATGCCCCACACAGTGCCACATCCTTGACACGCATCACCTTGTGTGCCTGTTGCCAGAGTCTGACACAAGTGGGCTCTGCCTCACAAATGAGGAGACTGCAGTGCGGAGAGGTTGTCACTTACTTGATGTTCCCGCAGCAGTGGTGGCAGAGCAGGATTCTTACCTCCAGATCTCCTGGCTTCTGCGCCATCTCAGCCTGCCCCTGCAGAGCCTGCCTCTATTTTGAGAGCAGCACCCATTGCCTGAGTTTTCAAAGCTCAAAAAAATCGGATTTTGCTTCTGGCTTTGGTGGGAGGATGAGCGCTCAGCCACTGGGCTTCTGGGGACCAGAGGAGCTCCTAAGCCCTGGGTGCTGTCCTCTGTGGGCTGAGTGTGTGTAGCAGGAAGGGGGGCACTTGTGGATTCCACTGTTTACTTGCTGTGTGACCTACAGCAAGTGACTGGATGTCTCTGAGCCACTTTCCCTCCTCCAAAGGATTGAGGTCACAGCAGCACACTCCTCAGGGTTGTTGTGAGAATTAAATAGGTGACATTTCTGTGCTTTGGCTCACAGTACGTGTTCATTAACAGCTGCCAGTTGTCTTGCTGGTACTCCTGTGTGTTTAGCCTCTCGGAAACCGAAAGGAAGGAGGGCTGCTTGCTTTTTCTCGCACTGTGGATGTCCAGGGCGTGAGGCAAGGCACATGTCTTTCCCACGGAGGGGACACAGCTGGGCAAGCAGGAGACAGCCTGGGATGGAGGGTCTGAATTAGGCATAGGCCGTGGAGCCCAGGCACTCTGCAGGGTTTTTTTTTTCTTTTTTTTTTTTAATCAAGTGGAAAAAAAGGGAAGCCAGCTGTGGGAGGCCACAGAGCCAGGAGCCCTACACACTGAGGCCAGTCTTCCAAGGAGGCTGGGCTAGGTCAAGGCTGGGGTCAGCCTCCCGTCATCCTCCCAGGAGCCCAGTAAGCGGCCTGCAGCAAAAGAGGAACCATGACAGTCCAGGGGCCGCTGTCCTGGTTCTCAAGTGGAAAAACTGTTTTTTTATTTCCCTTTTTAATTGAGGTAAAATTCACATACCATAAAATTAATCATTTTAAAGCGTACAGTTCAGTGGCATTTAGTACATTCACAAGGTTATGCAGCCATCACTTCTACCTAGTTCCAGAACATTCTCATTACTCCGAAAGGAAACCCTGTACTCATCAGCAGTCACTCCCCAGTTTCCTCCTGACCCCAGCCCCTGGCACACTCTAATCTGCTTTCTGTCTCAATGGATTTATCTATGCTGGACATTTCCTATCAATGGTATCATATAATATAGGACCTTTTGTGTCTGGCTTCTTTTACTTGGCATGATTTCAAGGTTCACCCATGTTGTAGCAGGTGTCAGTACTTCATTCCTTTTTATGTCTGAATAATTTTACATTGTATAGGTAGACCACACACACACAGCCTGGAGCCACCCTAAGGCCCACCCCCTGCAGTGATGGTTAAAGTGATGTCCCCAAAGGGCACAGCGGTCTTGGCTTCTCTGGCCTCACCGGCTCTTAATGCAGCCTGGTGCTGATGGGGTGAGGTGGGAGTGACCCCAGGGCATGGGGACAGTTAAAGATCCACCAGAGGCAGAAGATGAGCTTCCTGTGTGGTCCAACCCCAGAGTCACAAATGTACACGGTTCAGACCCTGGGCTCTGGAGTGAGACCATCTGGGCTCAAATCCCAGCCCCACTGCCTCCTGGGTGACCTTGGGCAAATCATTCAATCTCTCTGCACCTCACTTTCTCATTTGGTTAGATGGAAATAATAATACAGTTCCTAGTTAAAAAAGTTATACCAGAACTAAATGAAGCCTTGGCACACAGGAAGTTTCCAAAACACGTTAGCTGTCGGCTCTTACTGTTCTTTGATTCTATGAGTTGGCGCTTCCCCTTAAAAGTGCAGTCCTGAGACTGTGCGGAGGCCCTGACCTGTGGGTCTCTACTGAGCATGGCTGGCGTGCCTTTTCCTCCCATGCTCCTGCATGTGTTGTTTGCCATCTGTCTGAGTGCTTATCTTGTTACTGTGCAACCTGTGAGCCCCTCAAGGCGAAGGCAGGCTCTGGTTGGTTCAGCACAGTGCATATGCCCTGCGCAGTCCATGGGACACCCACACCACTTCTGCTTGCATCTCAGGAGCCCAGGGCCCTGTCCCAGCAAGCTGAGTTCATGCCTTTTATTTTGAGATAATTGTAGATTCACATGCAGTTAAAAAAAAAATACAGAAAGATCCCTTCTACTCTACATCCAACTTACCCTAATGGTAACATTTTGCAAAACTATAATATACTGTCACAACCGTGAAATTGACATTGATACAATACACCAACTCTATTCAGCTCTTGTCAGTTTTACACCGGCCTATTTGTGTGTGTGTGTATTTTGCTCTGTGATGTCTTTTATCACAGGTGTAGATTTGGATGACTGTCACCGCAGTAAAATACAGAATTTTAAAATATTGATTGCATGATGAAATTATAATATATTGGATATATTGAGTTAAATAAAATATATCATTAAAATTTCACCTGTTTTTTAATTTTTTTATTTTTTCTTTTTTTTTTTGAGACAGAATCTCACTCTGTTGCCTGGGCTAGAGTGCCGTGGCGTCAGCCTAGCTTACAGCAACCTCAAACTCCTGGGCTCAGGTGATCCTCCTGCCTCAGCCTCCCAAGTAGCTGGGACAACAGGCATGCGCCACCATGCCCAGCTAATTTTTTCTATATATTTTCAGTTGGCCAATTAATTTCTTTCTATTTTTAGTAGAGACGGGGTCTCACTCTTGCTCAGGCTGGTTTCGAACTCTTGACCTTGAGCGATCCTCCCGCCTCGGCCTCCCAGAGTGCTAGGATTACAGGCGTGAGCCACCATGCCCAGCTTATTTTTACTTTCATAATGTTGCCAACAGAAAGCTTAAAATCACATATGTGGCCCACATTATATTTCTGTTGGACAATGCCAGTCTAGACATTATCGTCAGTCCAAAAATTTTCCTTATGCCCTTCCCAGTCAATCCCCTTAGATCTTTTTCCCAACACGGATTATCTTTTTCTTTTCTTTTTTGCTTCTTGAGGTGAAATGCATATGACATAAAATTAGTCATTTTAAAGTGAACTGTGACATTTAATGCATTCACATGGTTGTGCAACCACCTTATCTAGTTCTGAAACGTTTTTCCTATCCCAAAAGGAAACCCAATACCTATTAAGCAATCAGTCCTCATTATCCCCCTCCCTCCAAGTCCTGGCAACCAATCTGTGTTCCTTCTCTATGGGTTTACCTATTCTGGACATTTCGTGTAGTGGAGCCCTGCAATGTGTAACCTTTTGAGTCTGTTTTCTTTCACTTAGCATAATGTTTTCAAGGTTCATCCACATTTTAGCAGGTATCAGTATTTCATTCCTTTTTGTGGCCCAATAATATTCCATTTTATATAGATACAGGCTTAAGCATCCCAAATCTGAAAATCCGAAATTCGAAACACTTCTAGTCCTCTGCATGTCAGATAAGGGATACTCAACCTGTATAGGCATACCTATATCTGTATCAGTACCTGTATCTGTATCTGAGGGCTGTCCAGAAGGTATCCAGCCATGTAATATGGAAAAGATATTAACAATGGTTGGATATTTTCCAGACAGCTCTCGTGTATATCTCTATATATCTCACATTTTTTAATGCATTCCTCCGCCGATAGACACTTGGGTTATTTCCCTCTTTTGGTTATTGTGACTAGTGCTGCTATGAATATAAGTCTACATGCATTTGTTTGAGCACCTGTTTCCAGCAACAGTCAACCCTCCATAACCATGAGTTCCACATCTGTGGATTCAACCAACCACAGATCAAAATTATTTAAAAAATAAAATAAAATAACAATACAATAACAAACAATGCATGTAAAAAACAATATAGGATAATAGTGATTTACATAGCACTTACACTGTTAGGTATCATAATCTGGAGATGATTTAGAGTATGTGAGAGCACATGCATAGGTTATATGCAACTATTATGCCATTTTACACCAGGGACTTGAGCATCTGTGGATTTTGTTATCCAAGGGGGGTCCTGGAACCAGTTCCATGCAAATACCAAGGGATGACTGTATTTTGGTAAATACCTAGGAGTGGAATCACTGGGCCATCTTGTAACTTTATGTTTTGGCTTTTTAGGGGTCCGCCAGACGGTTTACCATAGCAGCTGCACCATTTTGCACTCCCACCAGCAATGCACAAGGGTTCCAATGTCTCCACATCCTTTCTAACACTTGTTATTGTCTTTTTTAAAATTAAACCATCTTAGTGGGTGTAAAGTATACTGTTAGTTTTGCTTGTTCTAGGAGTTCATGCCAGTGGAATCACACAGTATGGACTCTGTGTGAGCCTTCTTTTACTCAACCTATATGTGAAGATTTTTGAGATGTGCGGTTTGAGAGCCTGAAAAATCACTTCATGGCCTATGGAATACATTAAAGGGAAAGGAAGATTAGATGCTTTAAGGCAAAGGTGGCAGCTCGGTGACCCCCTCCCCTGCAAATCCCTGCCCCCCCCACATATAGATGTAACTGGCTGCCTTCCTTCATTACAAAGCAGAATGTATTGAGCACGTATGGTGTGGCAGGCCCTGTGTCAGATGCCAGAGGTTCATTTACGAATAAACAGACAAGGTTCCTGCCCTTTGTGGGGTTTATAATCTATAGGGGGAAACTGACAACAAGCCAACAAATACATAACCTATAATTAAAAAATATGTCTAAACGCTATGAAGGAACAGGCAAGGTGCTTTGATAGAGGACAAAGGGATGGTGATGTGTATAGGGAGGCCAGTCAGAGTAGGTCTCAGAAGAGGTGACATTTAGGAGACCCGAAGGATAACGAGCAAGCCGTGCAGAAGGACAGAAGAGGCTGGGCCAGAGGAGGACGTTCCAGAAAGAGAAAATAGCATGAGCAAGGGCCCTGGGGCAGGAAAGCTGCTGGTGTGGTTCAGAGCTGGGTTGGGAAGGTGTAGAACCAGTGGGAAGGGAAGAGGTGCTACTGCTGGCTGATGGCCGGTGCTGCAGGGGCCACACGTCATGTCAGCTGTGATCAGGACCTGGGACATAAGAGTTCAGGCACCAGAACAATTTCCTTGCTGCCTCCTCAGCTCCAAGGGGCAGCTCGCCAGGATGTTGTGGCTCGCCAGGATCCCAGTGTCTTGCAGCTGCTTAGACCGGAGGGCTGGAGAGGTGGGGAGTGGTTAAGGGCAGCTGCGTCAGAGACCCTCGGGAAACAGGCCTGTAATTCCTGCAGTGACTTACACCCAGGCCCCAGTTCACCTTGGCTACATACTGAAACAGGCTTGGATGCTTGTGTCTCCCAGATCCCTGTGCACCATCCCCCTCTCAGCCTTCGGGGACATAGGTGGGGGAAATGCATGGCTCAGCCTGGGACCCTCCCCTCACTGGAGAGCTTGCTGCTGAAGCCCCAAGCCCAGGTCCATGCCCTGGGCAACCTCCTGGAGCTCTGAGAATGAGGTGTTCTGTACACAGAGTCCTGGCCCCGGGACCTGAGCTCCCTGTATGCAGGAAGAAAACTGACCCCAGCCTTGAGTTACATAAGGACGTCTTTGGAATTTGACTCCTTTTGAAATGAAATGGGATAACTATACTCAAACAGGCAGGTATGGGGAATTAAATAGGAGGGATATACCCTCAGGGTCACCTGTGGGCCAGTCTGCATTCTGGGCATTGGGTTTATTCATTCAGCAAACGTTGTTGGCACCTACTTTGTGCCAAGCTTCATGGTGGGGTACAAAAACAGATGTTCAATAAATGTTTATGGGAAGAAGGAGAGAGGAGAGGGGAAGACAGGGAGGGAGGGAGAAAAGGAAGGAAAGGCTGTCAGAAATGTCCCTGTGGAGCTGACAGCTCTGCCTATAGTCATGTGACTAAATATTTACAATCTAGTTCAGCTCTGGTCAATGAAAAAATAATGTGAGCCTCATATGTAATTTTGAATTTTCTAGTAGTTGCATGAAAGTGAAAAGAAACAGATGAAATTAATATGAATAATTATTTAACTCAACATATCATTTTAACATGCTGTCAGTATACAAATTATTGAGATATTTTACATACCTTTTTTCTGTACTAAATCTTTGAAGACCAATGCATATTTTATATCTCCAACACATCTCAATCCGGATTACGCACAAGTGCCCACTGCTGGGGGTGCCTTACAGGGTGGAGGGTGACGGGAGGGTGACGGGTGCTCTGATTGGGCTGCACAGGGCCTGCCGAGGACACTGAACTCAGGGCCGAGGAGGACTTAGCCGGAGCGGTGCATCTAGTCATTTCTTCCTCGCTCGTTCACTGTTTGGCTATTGTCTGTTGAATGCCTCCTGCACTGGGTGTGAGGGCTGGGCAGGGGCCGTGCTGGGGTGAGGGAGGGGCCTTCCGCCTTTGAGGGGACACATTGCAGGCTCTGAAAGGGCAGATCAATGTCTGTTTCGTTCACTGCTGTGGCCCTGAACCTGGCGCGGAGTTGGTGCCTGGTGAATATTTGTGGAGTGGGGAGGTGAGGAGAGGAGACGGTTGTTTCTAGAACTCAGGAGCCACAGACAGGCCCGGTCAGAGAGGAGGCTGGAGCCACCGTTCTCACACTTGATTGTGTGTCAGAATCACGGGGAGGGCTTGTTAAACCATAGCTTGTTGGGCCCACCCCCAGAGTTCCTGATTCAGTTGGTCTGGGGCAGGGACACATGATTTGCATTTCTAACAAATTCCCAAGTGATGTGGCTGCTGGTGGTCTGGGGACCGCCCTTTGAGAACCACTGGGCTAGTTCATGAACAGTGGGAAGGCAGTGGGGAGCCATGAGAGGTTTCTGAGCTGGAGAGAGGCGTGTTCAGGTTTGTGATTCAGAAAACTGTGGGTGGCTGCTGAGGACGGGGATGGCCACCTTTTCCCCCGTCTCTGCTGCCAGGTCAGTGGTACAGCTCAGGAGGGGGCCTCAGGACCCCTCCGCACGCCGTGGGGAAGCCGGGGCTGTGCTCCTAGAACAAGGGAGAGGCCCAGGTGATGCGTGACATGTATGCACAGTTCCCAGCACTGTGGGCAGAAATAGAAACCCTTAGTCAGCTGTAGCCTTCAGAGAACAATTTCCCTGGTTAACGGAAACTTGACTGACTATGGGCGGGGGTGGAGTGGGGTAGGGGCTCGGATTCTGGGGGTGTCCAGGAGGCCTTTGGTTCTCATGGTGCTCAATTCAGCATAATGTCTGCAGACTCGACCCTCCACCTCTGGTTGAACCTCTTCTCTAGTGTGTTGGTTATGTATGCTGCTTAACAAATCGCCCCAAAATGTAGCAACTTAAAACAGTAACAAATGTTTGTTGTTATACAGTTTCTGTGATTCCCGGGAGTTAGGAGCCCCTGGGTGGCTGGGTGGGCTGGGCTCAGGGTCTCTCATGAGGCAGTAGGCAAGAGGTCGGCCGGGACTCCCATCATCTGAAGGCTCGTCTGGGACTAGGGGAGCTGATTCTAAGATGGTGCACTCACGTGGCTGTTGGCAGGAAGCCTCAGTTCCTCACTGTGTGGTCTCTCCGTGGGCCTGCTGAGTCTTCATAGCTCGGCAGCTGGCTTCCCCCAGAATGGGTGATCCAAGGGCAAAGATGGAAGCTGAAACATCTTTGATGACCTACCCTCAGAAGGAACATGCCATCGTATTGGTGACACACATTAGCCCTGTTCAGTCGGGGAGGGAACTGCACAAGAGTGTGAATCCCAGGAGGCTGGGATGCTTGGGCAGCATCTTAGAGACTGACCACCTCTCCCAGGCTGTCCTTTGGCCCTCTCTTGTAGCCTGGCCACAGACCCCCCCAAGATGCTCGCTGTCTGGAGTGGAAAGCCTGGGCCCCATGTTTCTAAGGTAGGCCTGCTGAGGCTGGAATAGCTCAACAGCTTGCTTCATTCCAGGCACCATGGTCAGCACTGTATAACCTAATTCTCTAATAGCCTTATGAGGTTAGAGCCCCCATTTTACAGATAAAAGAAACTGAGGCTCAGATAGAGGAGATAATGTGCCTGAGGTCATATCACTGGGAAATCGTGGGGTCTGAATTCTGAGCCACTTCACCTGTGTTTTCATGCTAGGTGCAGTGCTTAAGTAGGCTGCATGTCCCCATAGAATACTTTGGTGGCCTCTCTCCAGGGTGGACGTGATTGTAGCAAAGGTCAGACTAGCCCTTTTGTCCCTTGGGCTCAGATCCTGGAGATTGACATGCTGGCAGAATGGGAAACAGGGAGGCCTTGGGCTGCAGATCCCCAGCTCTTGAAACCTGGGGCCAGGTTTGGCTCTAAGATGTGTTGAAATTCTCATGGGGAAGCAAGCGTGGATCAAGTGTGAGATGTTGGAGCCTCTTACCAGCCGAGTAGAATGGGGCAAGTTAATTAAACTCACTGTGCCTCAGTATCCCTGTTTGCAAAATAGGAGCTCATGATAGAGCAGGCCTCACTTCGGCACTCCTACACGTGCTAGACATAGGAGGGGGCATGCAGCAAGTGCTCAATAAATGCAAGCTCTTGGTTTCACAGGCTTGTTAGACGCTGATGGATATCTGCTTTCTGTCCCCTCACCTGGCTGAGCCGTGAGGGTTGAGGACAGTGGCATTTTTGTCTGTTGCTGGGAGCATCAGGGTCCCAGAGCTCAGGACATTCTCAGCAAATGACTCCCAAGCCCCGTCCCTAACTCTCCCTCCATCCTGTCCTGGTCCTGTCTGAGCCAGGGCTGGCTGAGGACAGCGGGTTCCAGGAGCTCTGGAAAACCTGCAGCTTGTCCCCTCCAGGCCCAGCCAGCTCCGCTCTAGCTGTTCTTCTCTGATAAGAGAGTGGATTTTTCCGTTTCCTGCGACAGAAATGCTTCTGTTTACCCTCTGCCCACCCAGCTGGCCTGGTTTCTGCTCTGGAGCCGGCAGAAGATGGGTATCTCAGCATCACAGGAGATGGTGCAGCATGGGTGGAGAGTACGCAGGACAGGGCGCCGGGGCAGGTGGGCCCGGGTGGGCAGGCAGCGTACCCGATTAGGGGACGGACTTCTCTGTTCTGGTGTGACAAGGGAGCCGAGTCTGTATCCGAAATGACAAAACCAACCCCAGCAAACAAAATCCCCCAGCCAGCAAACAGGAAGCGGGGTCTGGATAAAAATACCACCCCCTTTGCAGCTGCAGCCTCCTTCATGAAGGTTTCAGCAGGTCACGCTCTTGACAGGAAATGTGGCTGCTTTCAGAGGGGAGAGGCTGCCGAGTTGGGGCTGGGGGTAGGGACAGTGGTGACAGAGGCAAGCAGCAGCAGGCTCTCGGAGGAGATGTGTGCACCCTTCACTCCAGGGCAGGGGAAGACCTTGGGCCTGATCTGTCTGTGCCGGACCTGGCCACAATCTCAGGGCTCACCTTGGACTTTGCATTTGTTTCTTCCTCTCCCACCTGGGACCGTGAGACTTTTATGGTGAAATGAGACTGTGGTTCTGAACACATTTTGTTAGCTGAAAAGCACTACCCCAAGGATCACAAAGTTTCTCTGTTAATGGCCAGATAAGAAACACTTTAGGCTGTGTAGACCATATGGTCTCTGTCTAACTACTCAGCTGTGCTGTTGGAGCCAAAAAGCAGCCATAGGCAATGCATAACAAAGGAGCATGTGTCCCAATTAATTTTTGGACACTGATATTTGACTTTCATATAATGTTCATATATCATAAAATATTATTATTTTTGGATTTTTTTTCCAACTATTAAAAAAAAAAGAAACCATTCTTAACTTGCAAGCAGTACAAAATTAAGTGGTGGGACAGACTTGGCACGTGGATCATAGTTTGCCAAGCCCTGAACTCTCCAAACAAAATGCTTTTTTGTTATCATTGCTATTTGGTTATCATTGCTACCCAGTGCAGGAATCCCAGCGTTAGCGCTTCCTTCATGCGGTCGGCCAGCCTGAGACTCCATCTCTACACCAGCAACTTTTAGCAGAAATATAGTTCTTACCACTGGCTGTCCTTCTGGGGAGGGTTTTTGTTTTTTAGTGAATTTGAGAAATTCTGATTAAGAAGGTAGTACCTACAGATTTTTAAATGCTTGGAAAATACTGGGAAACAGAAAATAAAGATCACGGAAAACCACAGTTAATAACTTAATTTTTTTTTCCAATGAAAAGTGCGTGGATGCGTGGAATGCATTTTTCCTTTCCAGTTGAGATTGCATTGAATGTACAGTTTTGATTCCTTGTTTTTCCGTTCTACATTATATATGAAGCATTTCCCCATGTCATTAAAAATTCCTCAGAGACACCAGCTGCAGAATATCCCATTGTATGGATGTTCCATAATTTACCACATCAATCTCCAGTTGCTTAGACATTCCAGTTGCTTCTAGGACTTCTCGTTTATAAACCATGTACATATATAGACAATGTTTCTGTGAGCATCCTTGTCCATAAATCTTTGTCCAACCTCTGATCTTTTCTTTAGGGTGTATGCGTGCTGAAGATTCCTAGGAACATTGTGCTTCTGACTTCTATACTCACAGTTTTTGTTTTACTGAATGTTGCCTTATTGGTTTTGCAATTCATAAGGTTTCCCACTGATGTGCCTCCCTTCTTCCCACCTGCACCACTCGCCCCAGGCAACCACTGATCCTCTCTCTGGTTCTGATTTCATTTTGAAGTATCTTTCTTCATCAACCTAATGTTGATTACCTCCTTATTTGCCCAGAATTCCACTCTGCATCACAGTAATGTTGCCACCCCCACTTACTTTGTGTTTGCAGTTGCCTGTTTTATATTTGAACATTCCTTTATTTTTAGTCTCTCTATTATTTTGTTTGGGACATATCTCTTGTAAGTAGTACACAGTTGATTTTTTTTTGGCAACTGATTCTTTATTGCCTTATGCCTAATGATTTAATTTATTCTTACGCTACATGTTTGGGTTTGGGTCATCCTGTTTCATGATTTGTGGCATTTATATTTTCTTTGTTGTTCTCTTTGTTTTGTGACTTTAGTGAACACTATGTTTTTATGCTTTTGCTTTTATGCTTATGCTTTATGCTTTTATCTTTTCCACTGATAATATGGAAGATACAAATACTGATTTCAGTTTCTCATGTGGCTACCTTTAAGATGTTCAGAAATCTTGTTTAATTTCCCCAGCCAGACAGGTGGAAGCCTGGAGTGGGATCTGCTCATGTCCTATGTAAGCCACTGCTGAGGCAAAGAAGCCAAACACAGCATCTTCAGGAAAGACCAAAATGAGAGCTAGGTGGACAGGCAGAGAATGGGGAGGTGGTTATAGGACAGCAGGCAGGACCAGGGAAACCAGAGGGAAGATTCAAAGTGGACAGGTAGGGGCTGAAGGAACTTCCCCCTTCATAGGCAATGTGTTTCCTCTGCCTAAATATTGATAGGAATGGATTTTATTCTTGGCTATATTTGGGTGAGGATCTCTTGACACTAGTTACGCTTAAAATACCAGTTACGCATGGAATCAACCAGACTAGAATTGAGTCTCAACACTTATTAGCTAAATAAGGTTGGCCAAATCATGTCAGTTCTCTGTTGAACAGGCTGAGAATAACACCTAAGTCCCAGGGTTGTTATGGGGAATAAGGGATCCCAGGGATCTGGGATAACAATCCTAGCACCGTGCCTCACACTTGGAAAATACTCAGTGAATGTTGGGTATTATTAGATGGCTGTGCAGCCATTACAGTGTTTATGTGTGTGCATGTCCTACCTGGAGGGCTGGGAATGGTTTTATCTACTACTTGCCTAGAGATATAAAATAACTGTGCTTTTTAAAAAAATTCAGGAGAGATAGGTAGAAAGAGAAGTGGGGTAAGAGGTGGGGTAAGATGGCGGTCGGAGAGCAAGAGGAAGTCAGAGGGAGGAGTGAGGGGTATCTGGGGAGAAAGGGGAAATGAGATAAGGCTGCTCTTGGAGATACCTTGGAGAGTTCCCGGGCAGCCGGCACGTTTAAGCAGGCCAGGCTCTTCCAGGCAGAAGAGGGACCAGGTCCCTGGGTCTGCAGTGCAGCTGCAGGGGGAGATGCTGAGAGAATTCTGGATGTGGAATTAGTGAAGGACAGGAACCTGGAGGAGCCGGGGTCTGATGTGTTCATGAGTGGAACGGGAAAGTTCCAGGATCATGTTACTGGACAAACGGTACGTTTGCCGTGAGTGCCTGAGATTATTAAGCACTGTAGGGGGCAAGGTACCTATTGGGGAGGCGGTAGGTGGATAATAGAAGAGGGAAAAAGGAGGTGGGGAAGTGTGCGCAGGTACAGTCTTTGCAGCTTTGGTGGAGAAACCTTACAGACCCACATCTTCTCCACATTGGTTGAGATAAATACAGTTCACCCTCACTTTGAGGAAATCAAGTACATAAATGTCCACTCACGCATTAGGAAGTGACTTCCCACCCCAGCCCCTGCCCCCGTGTCTCAGGTAGACAATGCATTTTTCTAGAGGATTAACTGTGGGCTTACTTTGTGCGTCTGATTCCCTGGTATCTAGGTTTTTTTTTTAGAAGAAAAAATTTTTTAATTTGTTTATTCAGTAAACAAATATTTATTGAGTGCTTCCTCTAGGTGCTGCAATGCTCCAGATAAGAAGACAAACGAGATTTGCCTGCATACAGCTTGCACCCTAAAGGGTCTGTAGTCACTTTTCGTGCACACGCCCAACACTAGATGCAGGTTATACACATGCATAGGCATCTGGGTAGCTGATGTGAATCTCTGCCAAGCCCTTCTGCCCAGCACAACTACGTGTCCTGGGCGTGGAGGTTCTGGAAGGGAGAAGATTATAGCTACATGCCTGGGGTCCCCTTGGCTGTCTTGTCCTGGTGATGCTGAGGGTATCAGAGATGCTAAGAGAGAAACTGGTCTCTTTGTACAGCCAAGGGATGCAGATTCTCTCTGGGATGGAAAAGTCTGTGGCCCAGGCAGGGAGTGTTGTCCAAAGGAAGAAACATAGAGTAGCCCAAGAACACATGCTCTGGCCGGTTTTGAGGCTTAGGTAGAGGCCTGGTAGGCTCCAATCACCCCTGCGGTCATCACATATTGACTGGGGGCCTGAGCTGCTTCACAGTAGCAAGGAGGTAGTGGTCTTACTCCCCCCACCCCTCAAGAGTTTATAGTCTAGTAAAGGCACAGAAAAATCCATATACAGGTACTTCATAGTGTTAAGGGTTTTTTTGGGGGGGGAGGGGTGCACAGAAAGTGCACAAGAAGAATACCTGGCCCAGCGTGGGCAGGCGTCATGGAGGAAGTAACATTTAAGCTGGGACCTGGAGGCTAAGTAAGAATTAAACGGAAGTGAAGACAGAGAAAGCCAGGCCAAAGGAACAGCTCCTGAGAAGGCCTGCAGGTGCATGAGAGGGTGGCACGTGGGTCGTCCTGAAGGGAGTCCCTGTGTTCAGGAGGGACGATGCTGGGAGGGGTGGGCAGAGGCCAAGTCATACAGGGCCCAGAATGGCCGAGTGGCCACTGGCTTTCCCCCTTCCTTCCGCTTTTCATAAGGAATGATTGAGCACCTACTGCGTGCCAGGCACCATCCTTGCACTCCGGGGTACAGAGATGAGTGGCATGGACACTGTTTTGACCTCACAGGGCTCCCAGGCTGGCAGGGAGTGAGCTCCCAGCAGGATGCTTGAGGCCTGGCTTGGCGCCCCCTCTGCTTTTTAAATTGAGATGTAATTGACACACCAATAAATTCACTCCTTTTAAAGGGTGCGATTCTGTGGTCTTTAGTGCCACCATGACCACTGTCTAATTCCAGAGCATTTCATCGTCTTCGGAGGAAACCCAGCAGCCCCTCCCCACTTCCCTCCTACCCTCGGCCCCTGGCAACCACTAATCTGCTTTCTGTTTCTATGGACTTTCCTGTTTCCTATAAATGGAGTGATATAATATGTGGCCGTTTGCGACTGGCTTATTTTACTTACTATGATGTTTTCAAAGTCCATCCATGTTGTAGCATGTAGCAGGACTTCATTTCTTTTTATGGCAGAATAATATTCCATTGTATGGACATTCATCCACTGATGGACATTTGGGGTATTTCTACCTTGCAGTTACTGTGAATAATGCTGCCAGAGACATTAATGCACAAGTTTTTGTGTGGCCGCATGTGTTCATCCCTGTCCAGTATGTACGTGGGAGAGGGATCGCTGGGTCATATGGGAATTCCACGTTTAACGTTTTGAGCAGCTGCCAGCTGTTCCCCACAGCGCTGCGCCGTTTAACATCCCCACCCGCAGGGTGTCCTCACCCACACTTGTTATCGCCTGACCCCTCCTTTCATTGAATGGGCCGGAGTGAGACCTTCTGGGGAGGATCGAGGGCTGGCTCCTGGGGCCTGGACCTGGGGATGTGACTTTGAGGGACGCCCAGATCCTCCTGACCCACCCTCCACCACGGCTGAGTCATCGCCCAGGATCCTGGGTGACTGCTTGGCAGAGGGGCAGGCTGCACCAGGCACTGCAGAAGCCACCGGGAGACTTGACGGAGTCTCCACCCCCAGCCCCAGGCGGCTGGGCTTCCCTGGAAGCAGCTATTTCTGGCTATTTGTGCTCCAGGGAGGAGCAGTGGTGGGTGGAAAGGTTGAAGGTGCTCAGGGGTGATTTTGGAAGCGCAGTGCGTTGAGGGCACAGGACAACTTTGACTTGGGAGGAGAGTAAAGGGGCCGTTTCTGAATGTGCTGGGCATGGTCAGAGCAGAGAGCTGGGCCGGCTGCAACCGTGACAGCACCTTGAGGGTGCGGGACTGGGTCAGTGTGGGCAGGGATTTCCAAGGAAGAGGTGCCGGCCCAGTGGGTGGGATGCTGCAGACCAGCAGGGTGCTTGGAATCAGGGGTGAAGTGGGGGCTGCCTACCACGGAGAAGCAGCAGCAAGTCCAGAGCTGGCACTGTCTGCCACATGACCTTGGGCTAAGTGTTACGCTGGGTGCCTCAGTGACCTCATTAGCAAACATGAGAACAACGAGCCAGCTGCGACTGTTGGCGATTGTTGTCTTCTTTGCCGTGTGATGTTCTGGAACACTAAACTTGATTGGCAATGTTCTTGACCTTCCTTTTAGTTTTTTGCCATCTCTGTGGCTCTCTTCATGCAAACACCTGTGTCCATCCTGCACACCTCTCTGCTGCCCAAGTTTCCTCCCCTGGGTCCTTGTTTGGTACCACTTTAGCAAAGTGGTTAAGTGTTCAGTGTTTGGAGCTGGCTAGGCCTGGGTTAAAATCCCAGCTCTGCCCTACCCAGCCACGTGCCCTTGGGCAAATCATTTCACATGTTCAAACCTGAGCCTCGGTTTTCCCATCTGTAGATTGGGGCAATACGAGAAGGCAGTTAGTTAAATCATAGCAGCTCATTAATGCTCATAATTAGATGATGAGGACTAATTGATCTGATGGATACAAAGTGCTTAACACTATGCCTGGCACACAGTTAGTGCTGGGTTGTAGAAGGGACAACCAAGGACACAGGGCAGAGAGAATGAGGACCAGGATCCTGGACAGAAGAGAAATGATGGGTGCCCTGTGCGTGGCCTAGAGAGGGGACAGTGTGAAGTGGAGCTGAGGGACTTCTACGTCAGCCTCCAGGCTGGCTGTGTTGATGAGGGAGGCTCAGGGAAGGGTGTTTGCTCCCTTGGTTTTGGTGTTTTTGGGGGAAGGGTCTCACTGTGTTGCCCAGGCCGGTCTTGAACTCCTGGGTTCAAGTGATCCTCCAGCCTCAGCCTCTCAAGATGCTGGGACTACAGGCTCGCACCACTGCACCTGGCTTTTAACTCTTTTCTGTACAAAAGCCATAATCATTGCTTTTCGGTCCTGAGTCACACTCCTTGCGGTGCCCCGTGTCTGTAGGACTATAGCAAGAAACAGTCCCATGGCCTCAGAAGTAAGTAGGTCTGCAGGCAGTGAAGTAGGTGCTGTTGCGAAGTACAAATGCAGAAATGCAGAGTACTGTGCAGAGAATAGCTTGGGAAACTTGATTAAGATTGTGATGATCAGGGAAGGCCTCCCAGAGGAGGTGACATTTTGTGTGGAATCTGATAGATGTAGAGGAGTTTGCTGTCCCGAGAGTGGGAAGAAAGAGGGCTCTAGGCGTAGGAAACAGAGTGTGTGAAGGCCTGGAGATTGGGAGCTCAGTTTTTGATTTGTTTTAGGAAATGAAAGAAGCTAGTGTGCCTGAATCCATTCAGGGAGGGAGGTGGGATTGCAGGGGGAGGTGGGGGTGGGGAGCGGGCAGGGACTAGATCGTGCAGGGCTGTGGAGGCAGTGGGAGGAGGAGGCCTCCTGGCTGGGCGCTGGGCAGGAAAGGAAGGGAGGTGGGAAGCGAGGGCTTGGTGGGTGGGTACCCCCTGAACAGGACTGCAAGTCATGGGACCAGGTGGCAGCAGCTCAGCCCCGGGAGGGATGAAAATTGCCCAAGGTCCACCTCCCATGGGCAGACACCTCTGTCTTGTTGTCCCCCTGTCCCCAGGGCAGGAGCAGGAACCACACCTGTGCTCACGTGTCACCGACCATCTTGAGGTCAGGCAGTCTGCTCTGCGGGACAGAGTGGATCAGATGCCAAAGAAAACACAAGCTTGTCAGCAGTGATTTCTCCCTGCAAAGGCAGCCACCACCCGCTTCCTGCTGAGATGGGCCGGCTCAGCCTCACTTGCTACAGCTGGAGATGGAGGGGAGCAGATGGCCCCGCTTGGCCCAGATTCCAGCCAGATTGCCAGGGCGGTGTGGGCGGAGCGGCGGGTTGGTGCCAGGAGCAGGGTACATGAGTGAGGAGGGTGGGGCTGCTTCTTCGCCATCTCAGGGGGGTCCTGCCTGTGGAGGGGGTGGTGGGGCACCGACCATGGCCTCATAATGGTCCGTGAACCAGCATATACTGGGAGCTCCCTGGAGGGAGAGGGCCTCTGTCTTTTACAAGAGCTCTTTAGAGATGCAGGACGTGGATGGTTATATCCCTAGCACCCAGCACCGGGCGGGACACAGGCAAGAGCTCAGTGGTTTGTTTTTATTTTTATTTTTAAAATAAATGATCATAGTAGCTCTAGGGCATAATCTCTTTTAAACCTCACAGTGACCCCACGAGGGAGCACTGCTGTGATCCCCATTTCACAGATGAGGACACAGAGGCACAGAGAGGAGGAATAAGTTGCCTAAAGCCACAGCTAAACATAGGCGAGAGAACAAATGGGTCACTTGGACACTCAGATGGCCAAGCCTGGGACTTGGGGCTTGGTGGGCAGGGAGCAGACCTGAGTGTGGGCAACCGGGAGAAGTGGTGGACATGCTTGGCTGCAGGAAGGGCATGCCCTTCTTGTCTTGGTGCTCCCTGAACTCTGGTCAACACCTTAGACCCCCAAGCCAGCCTCCTCCATTGTGCAAGGTGCTTAGGGAGCAAGAGATGAGCCTGGAGAGATAGGGAGACAGGACCTCGGGGCACAGCTAAGCAAGCTGAGCACTGCATAATTCCAGGGCACCCCATTCACATAGACTATGATGAGAACAGAGCAAGGAACTGTTATGTAAGCACCTTGCATTTTGCCTTGGAATTCTGCAAGACAGTAGCTCTGTAGACAGGACCACACCATATAGGACCTTGAAGACCAGGGGTCTGTAAACCTTGTCTGTAAAAGGCCAGATAGTAAATATTTTAGGATGTGTGGGCCATGCAGCCTCTGTTGTAACTACTCAAATCTGCTGTTGCAGGGTGAAAGCAGTCATAGGCGATATGTAAATGAATGAGTGTGGATGTTTGCCAATAAAACTTTATTTACAGGAACAGGCTGCTTGCCAGATTTGGCCCACGGGCAATATTTGCCAATTCCAGTGAAAGTCATGGAAGGATTTTGAACTTCATTCTAAGAGCAGTGTGGAGCCATGAGAGGGCTTTAAGCAGGGAGTGAGGGGGTTTTCCATTTGAAATTGCCCTGAAAGATCTAACTGGGGCAGCAATATTTCTTCTGTCCTACGCGCAGATCCCTGATCCCTTCTGTCTGCAAAAAGACCTGCCTAAGACCTGAGGGCCTCCGATGCGTAGATGGTCTCAGAAGCAGAGGCCACCACTGTCCATTTCCCTGTTACCCTCCTCCTCCTCCCCATACCAGCTCTCAGCACAGGTCTGGACACTGAGCAGAGGCTCCAGAAATGCTGGTTCCTGTTCCTGGCCATAGGGCAGAGTAGAATAGCCCACTGACCAACAGCCTGGGCTTTGAAATCGGAGAGGTTTGGTGCCAAATCCCTGCTCCTCCATTTGGCCCTGTGTGACTATGAGCTACACTATTCAGACCCTCTGTCTCCTCTTCTGTATAAGAATAATAATTACAGATGTGAACCTATGAACGAAAGAGGTTCTGAATTGACCTGGATGCAAATGAAAGGTACGGAAGGAAGGTATTGATATAAGAATCATGTTTCTTGCTGAACCTCAGAGGCGGGAAGCCTGGTCGTGCACTGGGTAGTGGGGCTTTGCTCCAGTGAGCTGGGTGCAGAGCCAAGCACCGGACTCCTAGCCACAGTGGAAGTAGCTCTGCTGAGGCAGCCTTGGCTTATGAATATTAAGGGCTTCTTAAAGATGGGGATGATTTGTCCCACCTCTTGGGCTGAAAATAACTGCCCAACACCAGGGTAATTATACGCCTTGGACTGTTGCACAGCCCAGAGAGCACCACAGTAATTACTGAGCATGAACACTGCTTTTGGCAGCTGATGCTTGTTTTCTGCCTCATAGAGTGTCTCCTGGACAGAAAGGTTGTTCTACCTCACACCCCATGGGGCTTGAACCCTTGCCTCATGTGAGCAGAACCTTCCAGGAAACCCACCTTGAACACAGTGGCCACTTCTACTCTCCCCAAGGCCATCTGTTAGGCTCAGGGCACTGGCCCTTGGTCAGGTTAGACCTTGGTGATCAGTGGCTTTGCATAATCTCTTTATCTGGCCCTGAGGCTAACACCAGCCACCAGGTCACCCACAGCTCTGTAGGAGACACCTGTGAGCAGAGCTGCATAGTACAGACATGAGTCTTCTGGAGTCAGCATTGGAGGGTGAGCTTTGCTCGAAGATGGAGAGGCTGTGTCCTTGGACTGAACTAGGGCACTGACAATTAGATCAAGGTCCTGGAGAAGTTCTGAGGATTTACTCTGTGCCAAGCCTTAAGGATAGAGCCCTAAGTATCAGGTCATAGTCCTGCCCTCTTGGGACTTAGCATCCAGTGGGCAGACAGACCCAAAGCCCATAATTACCCAAATTTTTATGTAATTGTAGTTGTGATAAGGCTATAAGTGAGATGTATAGGAGATATAGGTATGCATAATAGGGGGAGTCTGGAGAGTTTGAGCTGAGACCTAAAGGATGAAGAGTGAGGCAGCTGTATGTGTGCAAATCTGTTAGAGATGGATGCATGGATGGTAGATGATGGTGGATGGATGCATGCATACATGATTGGATGCATGGATGGATGGCTGCATGGTGGCCTATGGATAGATGGATAGATGACTAGGTCTTCCAGGCAGTGGGAATAGGCTATGCAGAAGCTCATTGGCCAGAGGAAGTGTGGTGACTCTGTAACAGACAAAAGACTATTTTAGAAAGTGTTTGTGATTTAGGAAATGAGACTAGAGCTGTACACAGGGAGGATCACTGAGTACAGCTGAGTAAGTTGTGCACTACACAGCTCCAGGAGCTTCCAGGCTCATAAACCACGATGTGAATGGTTCCCCCTAGAACTGTGCAAGACCGTGGCCTGCAGGCAGGGATCACATCATGCAAGACCTTGTAGAACATATTCCCCAAGCAATGGGGAGCCATGGAAAGGTTTAGCAGTTTGTGATGGAGCTCATTTCCATTTATAATGCCTGAAAGCAACACTGTCCAATAGAACTTTCTGTGAAGGTAGAAATGTTCTATTTCTGCTCTTTCCGATATGGTTCAATTTCTCCCTTTTCCACATGTGGCTATTGGGGACTTGACATTGAACAGAGTGTGACCAAGAAACTGAATTCTGAGTGTGTATTAATTTAAATTCAAATAGCCACAAGAGCCACATGTAGCCAGTGATTCCCTGTTGGACAGTGTGGCTGGAAAGGCTCTGGCCCTTGCTGGACAGAGTCCTGTCACACTTCTCCCCTGCCGGCAGTGCAGCTGGGCAGGTGTGAGGAGACATCACACCTTGCTGGGCGGAGGCCTCAGCCTCCCCTTCACACAGGGCCTCTGTTTACGCTGGGGCCCAGAGTGTGGGGGGCTGTGGTCCAGGATCTGGGCCTCATGAGGGAGGAGATGCCCCTGCTCCTGAGTCCTCACGGACTCCCCCACCTCTTGCTTACCAGCGTCTTCCTCCGCCCCACCAACCCCTGGGTTTGCAGGCCTGGTACTGTGTCCTGCAGAGGGATGGCCCTCTCCTCGCCTTTCCAGCTCACTCCAAGTTTGCTCCTCCACAGCAGAGGCAAACCGATAAGGAAACCACCTTAGCCCTGCCCAGCTGCGTGAACCACAGTGTGGAGATAGCATCCTTGGTGGACAATGGGGGATGTGACTTTGGCTCGTGTTTCAGAGGGACCAGACTTGGATGGGGTGGGAGGAGGCTCTGAGGGGCCAGGGCCAGCCTGCGTCTCCCCTTTGCAGGGCCCAGGTGCCCCCCAGCCCTGGCCTCATTGGTACCGGGACACGAGGGGCCCACACACAAGCCAGCTCGTGTATTCAAGTCTGTTCACTCACCCCACAAACAGCCACCCCTTGTTCACCCCTCTTGCCCAGAGGGACACTTGCCCATTAACCACACAGGCCACCCTTGGGAAGCTGGATCCAGGGACAGCCTGTTCAGGCCCTGCAGACAGTCTCAGAGCCACGCTGACAGGCGGTAGAGTATGTCCCAGAAGGGGAATGTGGGCTCCAATGGACACACCCCATCAACCCCATCAATCTCAGTCCAGGGGGAAGCATAGCTGGAGGTTGGCCAGAGATCAAGGTCCCAGGTGCCAAAGGGCCTTCAGGGTGGCGGGCTAGCTCCCCAGCTCCTCCCTTTGCACTTGGCGTCAGGGGAGAACTGGGGCCTGAGTGGTGGCGGGGAGAGAGGGAAGGAAGGTAGGTCACAATGGTAAGGGGAGGGGGTCGTCCTGAGGTGAGAAGGATTCCAGGCTGTCACGGGAGTTCACTCCGGCCTCCCTCGTCCTCATGGCCCCGCCCTCCCACCATACCTGAACACACTTGCCCACACACCCACGCACACCTGTACACACCCACGCACACCTGTACACACCCATGCACACCTGTACACACCCATGCACATCTATACACACCCATGTACACATGCACACACACATACGACTAGACAAAAGTCTATGAATCGTGGATAGTAAAAGCCTCTGCTTACCCCCATTCCCCAAGGCCCAGTAAGGCCAAAGAAGGGGCACTTGACACTCACAGGTGAGCTATCACCTGGCATAGGAATCTGCAGTGTTAATAAAATAATTAACAGCGTTGGAACAAGAGTTCACCTTCAAACCACACACCAGCCGCTGACACAGCTCCCCTCGATTATTCCTATAACTCCCCTGCAAGGTTGGATTAACATCACCCCCATTTTACAGATGAAAAAACTGAGGCACAAAGAAGCAAGTGTCTTGACTGAGGCTGCACAGCCAGTAAGAATGGTGCCCAAACTTGAATCCAGGCCCCAGAATGTATGTTTTCAATGACTGGAATGTCCTCCCTCTGGAGAGCAAATGTCAATTGCTCCGCTCAGGGTCTGGCATACATACAGGAAGTGCTCAATAATCGTTGGCTCTTGTTGCTGTTGTCCATAATAAGATAGGCAGTGCCATCCTCCTCTTGGAAATCCTGGACCAAAGAGCTATGTTGTGTGCCTCAGTTTCCTTATCTGTAAAATGGGGAAGGTGTTACTACTTCCCGCTCAGGCCTGCTGTCAGGTGTAAACAAGACCATTTGTGTTGGGACCTGAGGGACAGTGGGTCTTACCTGGGCCCATGCATGCCTGCACACCCCACGTGTGACAGCAAGCTCACTCCTGTACCCTCCTGTTGCAGTACGCTACTTCCTGAAGAACAAGGTCAGCCCTGATTTGTGCAATGAGGATGGACTCACAGCCCTCCACCAGGTAAGGCTGGGTTTGTGGGGTTCCTGGGCTCCCTGTGCCTCACCTGGACAGGTGCCCCATTTGCCTGTACTTTCCCGCCCAGAACCCTCAGGGACGGGGGCAGGGAGCCCCAGCTGGCCCATCTGAAAGGCTCTTGTCTGCTTCGGAGACGCGTGTGTCTGTTGCAAACATGCCCACAGAGCCCTGGCACGCTCACACATGCACGTGCACACGTGGGCTCCGAGGACAAGGAGCCTTTGTCCACTGCATGCTTACTGCCCAGCAAAACAAGTTTGTCTGGAGCTCGATGGTTTACGAAACACGTTCACACCCACCAGGACATCTCATCCACCCCGGTGACAAAGGTGATTGACAGGAGTTATGTGACCTGCCTAAGTAAGATAACATGGCCTTTAACTAGGGCTGTGAGCCATGTGCCGTCACAGCACAGATCCTCTTCACAACACAGCGATGGGTCCAGCCCTCCCTGCTTGAGGACAGGCCCCTGGCTGTCACCTCTCACATGAACAGTGCCACAGCCTCCCAACTGGTCCCCAGCACTCAGTCTGCCCCTGCTGTCATTCCTCCTCCACACAGCAGCCGCAGGAATGCTGGAGCCAAAAATCTACTCATGCTATGTGCAGCTCCCGGGTGTCTTCCCATATGCTGTGGGTAAAGAACAGACTCCGCGCCATACCGCACAGGGCCCTACGGGGTGTGGCCCCTGGTCAGTCCTCTGTGCTTCCCAGCTCTCCGGGCTCCAGCCACCCGGCTTTTTAGGTCCTGTGCTCTCCACCGCACTTCCTACGGCGCTCGGTGCATTCACCTGTTAGCTCCGATCCACAGCAGGAGCCCGAGAGCTGTCCCGTGATAGACACATCCTTTGTTTGCTGAATGCCCTCTTCCTTGTAATTAGTCATTTCAGCCATTGACGTGGTCGTTGGATGTTGGCTTCTCCCCCTGCTCAGACTGAGCCGCACCAGGGCGTAGCCCATGTCTCTTGCTCATTAGTGTGTCCCAGCATCTTTCCCCATGCTGGCATACAGTAGGTGCTCAATAAGTGCATGCTGAATTAGTGAATGAACACACTGAAGCCTCCCTATGCCCTGGCCCAAGTGTCTGAGCAGATGGACTTGAGAGGCCAGGCAGCTGGGACCCTGGGCTGGGGAGGACCTCTCCTCCTCCATATGGGGCCAGGGAGGGGTGAATAGAAACTCGCCATACCCTTCCCAGAAGACCCCAGGGCAGGCCCCTACCCCAGCCAGGCAGCCCATTGGCTCCATATGTCCTATCAGCTTCTAATGTCCCCTGGGGCCTCGGGCACCCGCTCCGAGCTGCCTGAGTACCCCCACTGAATCCTGCTCATGGAAACGCACCAAACTCCAGCTCTGTTAACTCCAAGGTGCCTGAGACTCCACCAGAGGGTGAAGAGCAGTGCGTGCTGTAGCTTACCCTGGGATGGAGACCCAAATGGCAATCGCCAGCCTGACAGCACCCACCGGCCCGGGCAACGAGGATAAAATGGCTATCTCCTGCCGCGTGCCGGGAAAGTGAGGCAGTCGGGGTAGAGAGTCAGACTTGAGCCCTGGAGCTGCCACTTGCTAGCTGTGTGACCTTGGGCAAGTTACTGAAGCTCTCTGTGCCTCTGTTTCCTCATCTCTAAAAGAGGAATAACAAGTACCCATCTCACTGGGCTGTTGTGAGGATTAAATGAACACACATAAAGACCCTTCAAGCAACTCTTGATAGTGGATAAATAATAGTTATTATTATTATTAAAAGTCATCAAGTGACCACTTCTCTGTAAGGCACTTCACTTATATATTTCATTCTTATCCTCACAACACCCCTCTGAAATATTATTGTCCCCATTTTATGACTCAGGAAACTGAGGCTCCAGGATGGCCCTATTCCATAGAGTTTTCTATGATGATGGAAGTGTCCTATGCCTCTGCACTCTCCAGTACAGGAGCCACCAGGCACACGCAGCTGCAGAGCACTGGAAATGTGGCTAATGTGACTGAGGAAGTGGATTTTGCCTTTTATTTAACTGTAGTGAGCTTAAATAAAGAGTGGCACCTATATTCTACAGTGCAGCTCAGGGAGGTGAAGTCTGTCCAAGGTCAAACAGTGAACGGGTGGTGGAGCTAGGATTTGAAACAAGGGGGTCTAAACTGCTCCATGGACACCACAGCTGGCAGTGCTCACGCTTGGAGCCCCAGGTCCTCAAGGTGCTGTCCCTGCTGCGGCAAACTCTCTAGAGGCAGCCCTTCTTCTGCTTGCGGTTCCTGCCATATAATTCTTCCACTTCTTCCTTGTTGGTCACGTTGCTTCCTCAGGACCAGTTCCTCTTGTGGGTTCCTGGGTCTGGGGGTGCATGGCCAGGGAGGTGAGAACTTGCTGCCTGAGACTCCACCACCCCACTCACCTTGGGCCCCACCTTGAGAGCCCTCTCAGTGGTCTCTGGGGGGCATCCACCCCCACTTGCCTGGGGGTTCCCATTCATTTGTTCAGCAAATACTTATTGTGCACAAACTCCGTGTGAGGTACACTGCTGAGGATAGGGCCCCAGAAATGAGTTAGGCAGGGGCTCTGCTCTCAGACTTCAGAGTGTGACGCAGCCACGGGCACACAAATGACAACAGAGGACCGCAATGTGGTTAGCTCTCACATGGGGATTAGCAGAGGGCTCAGTGGTAGCTCAAAGCTGGGAGCTAATGACCTCACTCAAAGGGGAACTGAGAAAGCCTCCTAAGAGGAAGGGATATCTGAGCTGGGTCTTGAAGGATGAGTAGGAGCTTGCTAGATAGAAAAGCATAAGGAAGAACATTCAGAGCAGAAGGAACAGTATGCACACAGCCATGAGAAAGGGGCTCCACATTTCAAGTATGGGGTCTGGAGGGTTCAGTGGCACAGTTAGGGTGCAGGGGACCTCACAGAGACTGGCAGGAGAAAAAACCCGGAAGGTTGAGAAAGGGCCTTTGGAGTCAGACTGCTTGGATTTTAATCCATATCTGTAAATGGGTTTTAATCTGGGATTTTAATCCCTCCCTTATTACGTGTGACCTTGTACAACTGGGCCTCTTTGAGCCAGTGTCCCCATCTATAAAATGGGGATGATAGGACCCTCGATAGGCTTGTTTTGAGGATTAAAAGGAAGCAATTCATGGCCAAAGCTTAGCAAGGTGCTTGACTCTGGTAAGTCTTCAAAGAGTGTTAGCTGTTATTATTGATGATGTGGCGTGACATGATGTTATTCCTGTTGTTGCTGGGGCTGTTGTTATTGCCATCATTATTGCCACTGTTGCTCCAGTGCCACACAGGAGATTGGGGCACATTAAGAAGAGCTTCCCATGCCTGGCAAAGTGTGGATTTTCTTCTCTTGGCAACAGGGAGCCTTCAGGGGTTTGTGAACTGAGAGCAACATGATTAAATCAAGGAGGAAGCTCTCTCTGGTTTAGGGCGTTTGGAAAGGGAGCAGCGGGAAGGCAAGGAGAGAGGACTAAACCTCACCTAGGGCGGTGGGGATGGGGACAGCGATCTAGGAGATGGGATTCATACCTGGTGATGGATTGGATGTGGGAAGTGAGGAGGCGGGTGGAGTCAGCCGACTGCCAGGTGCCATTTCCCACCTTGGCGAATGCTGGGGAGAAGGCCTGCCCCCCCCACACCACCCTCCCCATGTGCACCGCTGCACCCAGCCCAGCGTAGCCCTTGCCCAGCCAGGCTCCCAGGTGCAGACTGGTCCAGCCCCTGGACGTCTTCCTGACGGAACTCTGCAATTCTGGGCACACAGTTCCCTCCTCCTTCAACCTGAGGCTTCCACCCCACCCCCATGTTTTCTACAGTCTCTCAGGGTTAGATCTCTGGCTCTCTTGCCCCCGACACCAGGGGCTCCCCAGTCACATCTCCCGGTGACTGCCCTGGGACTCTTGCCGTTCACTGCTGCTGGGCTCCAGCGCCTTTGGCGCCCTCTGCCGGCCGCGCTATGCAGCTGCATGGTCCTCCCGCCCACCTGAGGCAGCGCCGGCCCCACAAGGTCACACACTTCCTCGCCTTTCCTGTCCAGAGGGCTGCCCTCCGTCCCACCCAGACCCGCTGGCGCAGAAAGAACCTGGGGCTCTGGAACCATCTGTGCAAACGGCTGCTCTTTTCCCGCATGTCCTGGCGCTGAGCCCTGGCCCCGCTGGGAATGGGAGCGGGACTGTGCTGCCGCCCCATCCCACACCCGCGCCCACTCCCACCTGGGGACTGGGGCTCATACAGGTGCCCCTGCTCCTTCTGCTGGCATCCAGCCACTTCTCCCCATCCGCACGATCACTTCTGAAGGCCAGGAACACAGCTCCTAGATGCCACTTCGCAACACGCACTCACGCAAACACACGTGCAGTCTGTTCTCCGCATGCAAAGCAAGCCTGACGGTGCTACCCTTCCCAGGGTAACTGCCGTTGCTGAGGATCACGCCCTTACCTGGATGGGCAGGGCTGAGCACAGGTTTCCCTGCTGTGTCCCCTGCTGGCTTCTCCAGAAGTCACCTCCAGGGAGGAGTCTCCATCCTGCAAGTCTGTAAGGTGGCTCCGAGCAGTCTTTTTCCTTTGTCCTCACCTCTCCCTCCTGGTGGCCTAACCTGAAGCCCCTCCATCCCCTTGGGATTTTTACTCCTTGTCACTGGAGTTTGGGGGCTCCAGTGGCTGCTGGAGCCGCGTGTTCCCTCTAGGGGGCTGACCCACATGTGGTCCCTGCTCTGTACAGGCAGGAACACAAATGTGGCTGTCTCCTTGCTGGGACTGTATCGGGACCCCCTAGGACCCTCACATGGAGCTGGATTCTTTTGAGGGAGTCTTGGTTACTTGGGGGCTCCCTAAGATCTAAGCTCCTGGGTCAGAAGTTCCTAAGTCGGAGGTTTCAAGCTGTGATCTAGGGCCACACCTGGGGGCCACTGCCCAACACACACCTGCCTCAACCCAAGCAATCTGCTTGAATTTATTGGTCATGTAGGTTAGAGTGCTCCATACAATTTTGTTTGGAGAAAGCCTTCTGGGATTAAAAAAAAGGTTTTAAAACCTCATTCGAAATTTTGTCCCATTCCGCTAACACAAAGCATTGTATAGTCAACAGAGTGGTTTTTATCTTTATATTTTTGTCTTATAAATTATTAACTTCATTTTTACTCGCAAGGAAACTGAGGCTCAGAGAAGCTAAGTGGCTTGCCCAAGGTCGTGGGCAAAATTACAGCATGTAAGCATTGGAGCTGGATTCAAATCCAGGCCGTCCAACTCCAGTGTCCTTCTCGTGGCCTCTTTCGGGAACATGACAGTGTCCCCACCAGGGCCCCGGGCCTTGCCTGGAGCTGACTCTGCCTGTGTGTCCCTCCCAGTGCTGCATTGACAACTTTGAGGAAATTGTCAAGCTGCTCCTATCGCACGGTGCGAACGTGAACGCCAAGGACAACGAGCTGTGGACACCCCTGCATGCTGCGGCCACCTGCGGCCACATCAACCTGGTGAAGATCCTCGTTCAGTAGTACGTGCTCTATTCCCCCAAACAGCCTCCCCTCCACCTCTTGTTTTTATCCAACTAATTTCCTTCCTCCCTTCCTCCTGCCTGCCCACCTGCCTGCCTGCCTTCCTTCCTTCCTTCCTTCCTTCTGCTTTCCTTCCTCTTCTCTCTCTTTTTTTCTCTCTCTGCCTCTCCTTTTCCATCTGTCTTGGGACTTGTCACTCACTCTCTCCCCACATTCTCCCTTCATCTGTCTCTTTCTCTCTCTTTTTCCATCTCTCTCCTTCTTCTCCCCTGAATTCCCTCTTTCTCTCTCCGTCTCTGTGTCTGTCTGTATTTTCCTCTCAATCTCCGTCTCTTCTTCACTCTTGGTCTCTCTCTGTCCCTTTCACTTTTTTGTTTCTCTTCATTTTCCCTCTCCCCCTTCATTCTCTTTTCCCCCTCATTTTTTTAAATTATGGCAAAACAACACAACATTTACCATAGTAACCATTTTAAGTATATAGTTCAGTGGTATTAAGCACATTCATATTGTTGTGCAACTGTCACCACCATCCATCTTCAGAACTCTTTTCTTCTTGCAAAACTGAACTCTGTACCCATTAAACAATAATTCCCGTTCCCCACCCACTCCTTATCCCTGGCAACTGCCATTCTACTTTCTGTCTCTATGAACTTGACTACTATAGGTATCTCATGGGAGTGGAATCGTGTAGTATTTGTCTTTTTGGTGACTGGCTTATTTCACTTAGTGTAATGTCCTCAAGATTCATCCATATTGTAGCATGTATCAGAATTGTCTTCCTTTTTAAGGCTGAATGACATTCTGCTGTATGTATATAGCACATTTCATTTATCCATTCATCTGTCAATGGACTTGTGGGTTGCTTCCAGGTTTCAGCTATTGTGAATAATGCTGCTATGAACATGGGTGTACAAATAATCTCTTTGTGACCCTGCTTTCAATTCACTAGGTACATATCCACAAGTAGAATTGATGGATTACATGGTAATTCTAATTTTACTTTTTTAAGGGGCCGCTATACTGTTTTCCACAATGGCTGTACCATTTTACATTCTCACCAACAGGGCACAGTTGGTCCAGTTTCTCAACATACTTGACAACACTTGTTATTTTCTGTTGTTTTTTTTTCTTTTTTTGTTAGTAGCCATCCTCATAGGTGTGAGGTGGAATCTTATTGTGGTTTTGATTTCCATTTCCCTAATAATTAGTAATGTTGAGTATCTTTTCACGTGCTTATTGTTCATTTGTATATTTCCTTTAGAGAAATGTCTTTTCAAGTCCTTTACCCATTTTTGAATCTGGTTGTTTTTTGAGTTTTAGGAGTTCTCTATATATTCTGGGTCTTAATCCTTTATCAGATATATGATTTGCAAATATTTTCTCCCATTCTATGGGTTGCCTTTTTATTCTCTTGATAGTGTCTTTTAATGCACAAAAGTTTTAAATTTTTACAAAGTCCAATTTGTCTATTTTTTCTTTGTAGCCTTTGGTATCATATCCAAGAAATCATGGCCACACCCAATGCCATGAAGCTTTTGCCCTATGTTTTCTTCCAAGACTTTCACAGTTTTAGGTCTTTCATTTAGATCACAGGTCCATTTTGAGTTAAATTTTGCATATGGTGTTAGGTAAAGGTCTAACTTCATTGTGTGTGTGTGTGGCTATCTAGTTTTCCCAGAACTATTTGTTGGAAAGATTGTCTTTAATCCCTTGAATGGTCTTAGTACCCTGTCAAAAATCATTTAACATATATTCACGGGTTTATTTCTGGAATCTGTTCTATTTCATCGGTCTATACGTCTGTCTTTGTGCCTGTACCATACCACTTTAATTACTGTGGCTTTGTAATAAGTTTTGAAATTAGGAAGTGTGAGTCTTCCAGGTTTGTTCTTCTTTTTCAGGGTTGTTTTGGCTATTTGGAGTCCCTTGAGATTCCCTATGAATTTTAGTATAGGTTTTTCTCTCCTGCAAAATCATTATTGGGATTTTGATAGGGAGTATATTAAATCTGTTGATTGTTTTGGGTAGCATTAACATTTAACATATTAAGTCTTTCTATTCATAAACATGGTATGTCTTTCTGCTTATTATATCTTTAATTTCATTCAGAAATGCTTCAATGTTTTCATTGTACAATGTTTCAATGTTCAATGTTTTCATTGTACAAGTTTTTCACCTCCTTGGTTAAATTAATTTCTAAATATTTTATTCTTCTGATGCTATTATAAATGGAATTGTTTTCTTGATTTCCTTTTCTGATTGTTCATTGCTGGTGTATGGAAATGCAACTGATTTTTGTGTGTTGACTTTGTATCCTGTCAACTTTGCTGAATTTATTAGTTTTAACAGGTTTTTTTGTGGAATCTTTAAAGTTTTCTACATGTAAAATTATATGATCTGCAAGGAGAGATAATTTTACTTCTAGGAAATAAATTTGAATGTCTTTCTTTTTTCTTGTCCAGTTGCTCTGGCTAGAATTTCCAGTACTCTTTTGAATAGAAATGGCAAAAGTGGGCATCTTTGCCTCGTTCCTCACCTTAGAGGAAAAGCTTTCAGTCTCACCATTGAGAATGACATTTACTATGGGTTTTTCATATATGGCTTTTGTTATGTTTCTCCTGTTCCTAGTTTGTTGAGTGTTATTATCATGAAAAGATGTTGAATTTTGTCAATTTTTTTGCACCAACTGAGATGATCATATGAACTTTTTCCTTCATTTTGTTGATGTGGTATATTACATTGATCAATTTTTGTCTGCTGAACCATCCTTGCATCCCAAGAATAAATCCCACTTGGTCATGGTGTATAATCCTTTTAATGTGCTACTAGATTTGGTTTGCTAGTATTTTTTTCTGAGGATTTTGCATAATTGTTCATAGAGGATATTGGTCTGTAATTTTGTTTTCTTACGGTGTCTTTGTCTGGCTTTGGTATCATTCTCTTTTTATTATCTTTTACTGTTTCCAGGAGATGAGCTTATCTGTCTTCATCTTCTCTACCATCTTTATGTTCTTGCCATTTGAAGAGAGAGAGCAAGTATACTTCCTTTGCCCTGTCCCCAAATCCTGTTTACTTGCTTTTCTTTGGGGAAGAACCTGCTTTGTGGGGAGGATACCATGTAGCAGTGTCTTCCCCAGGAATAAGGGTATTTCTCTCTGTACTGCTTTGAGAGTCTTTTCTTACCCTGAACTTCTTTCTAATCTGCTTGGATTCTATAAACACAGAGAAAAGGCAACTTTCAATTTCAAGTGTATTCAGTTGAATTTGGCTAATAATTGGCAGGTGCCTGAGCTGGGCCAGGCCCTGTGCTGGGCACTGGGCATACAGGGATGCAGAAGTCCTGGGCAGCCACAGGTCACCACAGGTCAGGTGATTTAAGTACCAGAGCTGAGACAGAGCAAGACCAGTGGGCTTGAGCATCTGCGTGCAGGGAGTCAGAAGGAGTGGCCGAGAGCAGGTGGCCTTTTGCATGGCAGAAGCTCCTGCTTGGCAGAGCAGCAGGAGACCATCAGTGGTTCCCAGGGGGGAGGGAGATGACAGTACTGCTGCTCCAGCTCAGGGAGGTGGGTTAGCTTTCTCTGGGCATACAGGAGATCAGAAAGGTCACAGTGGTGGGCTGTTAGGACGAAGGACTAGATGGTGGCCCATATGTATACCTCTGATGAGAACCTTCCAGGAGCATCAGGTAGCCGCAGCCCCATGGTGCCAAGAGGACAAAGAAAGTGGTGCCAACCTGGTTCAGTGGGTCCCCAATGCTGATCTGTACCAGAATCACCTGGGGTATGGGTTTAAAATACATTTTCCCAAGTCCCCACCCCCAGAGACTCTGTTTCGAGAGGGCTGGAGTGAAGTTCAAGACTCTGCATTTTATTTTAGTGGTCTCCTGGTAATTCCGCTGCAGGGCACCCCCGAGCCATGCCTGGAGACCACTGGCCCAAAGGGCACATTCTGCTAGGGAGAATGGTCAGCCTTTTGGATAGACACTTGGAGGAGGAGGTGGACGATGTTTCTGCACATGGGCAAAGACTGAAATAGAACAGGGAGAACTGAAAAGAGCTGACACATGGGAGATCCAGGTTTGAGTCTGTACACTGCTCTGTCCAAACTGTGTGATCTTGGACAAGTGACCGACCCTGTCTGAGTCCTTGTTTCCCCTTGAGGGCCAACAGTACCAACCTGAGAGGACTATTATGAGGATTAAATAAAATGATATGTGTAAAGGGCTTATATCAGGCTTGGCTCTAAGCAGGTGCTGGGTAAGTGGCGCTGCGGCCATTAGTATTATTTTTATTATTTTCAGCAGGGAAGACTTTAACTAAATGCCTGCTGGTTCAGCAGAACAGGAGGCTGAGGGAGGTCTCCTGGGATGGCTCTCCTGGGACTTTGGTTCCTTCCCAGAATCCTGCAGCTGCTGTGCTCATGAGCTGTGTGGCAGGCAGAGCTGGGTGTCACCTTGCTGGGGTGGACAGCAGGGTTGTGGGTGAGAGGGCAGAGGGCAGAGGCAGCCAGACCTAGCCCAGCCACACTTGCCTGGCCCTCACCGTGGCCCTCTCTCTGCAGTGGGGCCGACTTGCTTGCTGTCAACTCTGATGGGAACATGCCATATGACCTCTGCGAGGATGAGCCCACCCTGGATGTCATCGAGACCTGCATGGCATACCAAGGTGAGGGAGATCGGCGTGCCGTAACGTGGTCACAGCATGGTGTCACAGGTGAACAAATGAGCCAGCTATGTGCTGGCTGCCTCGGGCTCAGCGCTCCGTAAACGGGATAGGGCCCCGTTATCTGTGTGATTGTCACGACAAGGACGCTAAAAGACCCTGGAAAACGTGCTGCGCAGAAGGGAGGTATTGTTTTCCATGTGTCACCCACACACGTAGGCGGCCTCAGCTGGCCTCGTCGCCAGTTTGTCAGCTGTGACAATTCGATTCCATAAACATTCACCATAAAGATATATTCCCATGCGGGAAAATAATAAAGTCAAGAACATTGGCGGGCGCCTGCTCTGTGCCAGGCACCACGCTGGCTGCCAGGGGCCCAGATAATCAAGACGTGGGCTGTTCTCAGCTCACAAATGAGATTCCGAGAGGAAACAAATGTAGCAATGAGAGACCTCCCTGCCCCCAGCACCCCACAAACATGCCTCTGAAGTGCCTCCCTGGAAATATGCCTCACGCCAGAGCCTCAGCTGCAGCCTGAGTCCTGCCCCTGCCCTGCCCTCCTGCTCCTCCCCAGATCCCTGCTGTGACTGCAGTTGGGTCTCCTGTCCCCTGGCACCCAAGCTTTTCCTGTTCTTCTGCAGTCATTCTTAACCATTTTTGTTCCAATCTGGTGAACCTATGGACCCCTTCTCAAACTAGTGCTTTTATTTTTTAATTTTAATTATTTATTTTATTATTATTTTTTTTGAAGAAAGGGTCTCACTCTGTTGCCCAGGCCAGAGTGCAGTGGCATCATCATAGCTCACTGCAACTTCAAACTCCTGGGCTCAAGTGATCTTCTTGCCTCAACCTCCTGAGTAGTTGGGACTATAGGTGTGCACCACCACACCTGGCTAATTTTTCTATTTTTTGTAGAGACAGGGTCTCACTCTTGCTCAGGTTGGTCTTGAAGTCCTGAGCTCAAGCAATCCTCTCGCCTCAGCCTCCCAGAGTGCTAGGATCACAGACTTGAGCCACCATGCCCGGCTCAAAATAATGTTTTTAAATGCAGTTATAAAATCATAAGATTATAAAGGAAGTCAATTATATGAAAACATAGCTACCAAAATATTTTTAAATGTGTTAGATAGAAACTTTATTGATTCATTAAATAATAAGATAACATGATATGAAAATACCTGCAGTTTCTGTTGGTGACAAAGCACCGCTAATGCTACTATTGGTCTTGCTTACATTCTAGTGGTACGAAATGCTAAATTTCATTTAAAGCTCAGTCAAAATAAACATGTCATTTTTTTTCTCCTTTCAAATTTATCGACCTCCCCTGAATTCTATCCAAGAACGCCTGGTCTAATGGATCTTTTTATGGAGTGTGTCACTCTCTCCTTAAATACAGTTAGTAGCTGCCAGTAACGAACTTCTCAGCCAGGGATTCAGGTTAAAGATGTCTTTCTGGGCCCCTCTGCTTCAATTGACTCAACTCTCCATTCAAAAGTAATGTACTCATTAATTCAGTTGTTCCTGCAGCAAAAATTCATTGAGCATTGTGCTTGCTGCTATAAACATGACTGTGGGCAAGACAAAGGAAACGAACAGAGACCCTGGTCAGATAGGGTGGTCTGTGGAGGCCAGCTGGGGAGGTGATCCAGTCTAGGACTTAAAGAACAAGCCAGAGCTGTCCATTCAAGCAGTTGGAGGTGACCACGTGCATGGTAGGGACTTTTAGGTGGGAGAACAGCAAGTGTAAAAATGACCGATATTAATACAGTGCCTACTGGGTGCCAGGTAGGACTGGCCATCACTCTGTGGGCCAGCACATGGTGTCTGTGTTCATCGGGCCTGGAGGACAAGGATCTGTGTCATGTCTGTGTGTCCCTTCAACTGGTAGACCCTGGGGAGCAGGAGCCATGCTTGCCCCATCTGCCCCCCTCCCTGGGGTCCTAGGCCTCAGAGTGCTGAGTAAATCCCCTTTTTCCCACTGTAGGCATCACCCAAGAGAAAATCAATGAGATGCGGGCAGCCCCGGAGCAGCAGATGATCGCGGACATCCATTGCATGATTGCAGCGGGCCAGGACCTAGACTGGATAGACGCCCAGGGTGCCACACTGGTGAGCAGATGGGCCAGGCTGGTTCAGCCAGTACCAAAACCAAGAGCAAGTAGGGCCTAAATGAGCCAGCACCTGGTGGGGGCCACGCCTGTACAGTTGGGGCCTGTCTGGGGCCTTGGACCTCCTTCAGGTCCCTGTGGGGCCAGGGTTGCCCCTGGAATGTGGAGGGTTAGCAGAGCAGGCTCAGCCTCTTAGAGAACCTGGCCACTGTCAAGCCTGTGCACCACCTGCTCCCTCTCCAAGATCCTCCTTCATCCCGGGCTCAAGGGGTCCATCCTGAGCTCATCATTTCCCCTCCTGTAATGATGTTCCCCCTCAAGGACTGGTGCCACCACTCACCCACCCACCCGTGCCATCCTGCATTTCACTGTCCATTCCCCTGCCTTGTGTCACCTCCACCGCACTGCCTGGCCTCATCAGTCCTGCTATTGCTACCCTGGCCTGTCCTCTGGTTTCCTTGACTTCAGAGTCGGGGCACCCCCAGTCATCCATCCATCCATCTGTCCATCAGCTCATCCATCCATCTAGTCGACCCACAGTTATGAGCACCTCCTCTGTGCCACGTGCTTTATTAGACCCTAGAGATAGAGAACAATGGAATCTTCTCTCTCAAACCTGCTTGGTTGATACCACCTGTCCTTGCAGCTCAAATGTCAGTGACTTGGGAAGCCTCTCTGGCCTGTCTTCCAAGGCTGCCTCTCATAGCACACTGCAGCCAAGTACTGGAAGTTCTACTTCTGCAGCTTCAAAACAGAAAGCAAGTGTGGTGTGGAAGCTCACTTCCCGATGGCTAGGCCCTGTCCTGGGCTCAGGCTCCATGCTGGCCATGGGTGCTCAGGGGTCTCAGGATTGTGAACTCACCAGATAGGACTCAGCAGTATCAAGCCCCCCTCTCTCCCTGCCAGGCCTGACCTGCTGGCCCAGATGTGATAACTGGGCTTCTCCCACCTGGTTCCTTCAACCTCTGCTCCAGGCCCATTCTATTAGCTGGGTCTCCGTTTGAGTCACCTGCTCAGCCCAGAACTCAAGAATGGGGCCTGGTAGGGAGACTGAGTGCTGCTGTCTAAACTCAAGGCCAAGCTGCACCAGCGATTGCCCACCATGGCTGGAGCTCCACTGGGTCTGTCCCTGGGCCCTCTAGATGCAGGGGTCTTCTCCTCCTGGGCTGAGGCTGGTCTCAGGGTGGCTGTAGCCCCATGGGCCAGGCACGTACCAGGTCTCAGGTCTTCCCCATAAACTGGAGATCATAGTATCTTCCTCACAGGGTTGTTGGGAGGATTAAATGAGATTCTACATGTAGGTGCTTAGCACAGAGTTTGTAAACTCTCAGTAGATGTTACCAGTGATCGTCATCATTATAAACAATATCACTATTCCTCTCGTGCCTTTTTATTCCCAAGTACAGAATCCCCATGGTTTGTAATGTCTGGCTGGCCAGCCAGGTGTCATTCCCCACAACTGGCAAGCATCAGACATTTATAAATCAGATAATTATACTGATTTTCATGTGTGCCTATACCATATCCTACCCTGGATTTATTCTGCAAATTAAAAAAAACAAAGGAAAGGAAAACTTCCATTTGCCAGAACTTACAACAGTGTTCCCCCAGGATGAGGTAGCATCTGACATTCAGGGCTCTGTGCTGAAGGGTCACTTCCTGAGACCCTTTTCTGTCCCACTGACTCTGCTGCCCCAGACCTCAGCCCCCCTGGAGCTCTCTGGCTACCTCCCAGCCGGGCTTCTGTGGGCCTTTGTGGATTCTCACCTCTGTCTCCCACCTTGGCTGGGCGGTTGGTTTCTCTTGGCCTCATCCCCTCTCTCTCCTTCATTCGTTATCACGGTGCACCTTGTCGTTACTTATGGCTCTCTAAGAATGTTAATCCCTTACTGAGTGCTCATCATGTGCTAAGCACTTTGTATATTTTCTGGGAGATTGAACAGGTGGGACAGCCGAGGTCTGCTGGGCAGTGGCAATGACTAGAGGCCTTGAATGGTGCCAGGTGGAAGAGTTGGGACCTCAACATGGGGCTTTCTCTTATCAGTTGTGCTGGTCATCTATTGTGGCATAACAAATTACCCCACAATGTAGCATGTTAAAACAATAGTAAATATTTACTGTCTCACATGGTTTCTGTGGGTCAGGGAATTAGGCATGGCTGAGCAGGGTGGCTCTGGCTTGGCATTTCTCATGAGATTTCAATAGAGATGTTGGCTGGGGCTGCAGACTCATCTGAAGGCTGACTGCAGCTGGAGGATCCACTTCTAAGATGGCTCACGCATGTGGCTGGCCAGTTAGTGCTGGCGGTTGGCAGAGGCCTCAGATTCTTCCCTCCTTAGGGCTACTTGAGAGTCCTCACAACACGGTGGCTGCCTCCTCCTAGAGTGATTGATCCGAGAATGCGTAAGGTAGAAACAGCAGCCTTGGTCTTTTTGCCCAAGGCTCAGAAATCATACATTGCCACTTCACGATATCCTACTTGTTAGAAGTGAGTCACCCAGTTGGCCCACCTTCAAGGGAAGAGCAGTCATGCTCCATCTTTTAAAGGAAGGTGTGTCAAAGAATTTGTAGGCATATTTTAAAACCAGAATTGGACCTCTGAGACACCTTCTCCAGGGCTCAGCACACAGTAGGGTCTCAGTAAATGCTGTTGCCTTAAGCACATGGGTGCTAAGACCAACCACAGAGGAGAAGAGCTCACCTCTCTGCCTTTCCCTTCTAGGTGCATTTTTCAGACTTAATAATCCTCTGTAATCTGGCTGATATTTCCATGTCATTCTATTGCATTCTGCTGGCCCCAAGGATGCTCTGGGACTTGGGTGGGGGTGAGGGATATCCTGCCTCCACCGTGGGGCCAGTCCTCTAGGGCTGTGGTCCCCAACCCCTGAGGCCATGGCCTGGTACCAGTCCGCGGCGTGTTAAGAACCGGGCTGAGCATTGCTGCCTGAGCTCCGCTAGCCCCTCATCATCCCATCCCTGCCCCCCAGGTCCATGGAAAAATTGTCTTCCATGAAACCTCTTCCTCATGCCAAAAAGGTTGGGAACTGCAGCTCTAGGGAATGCTCACTTCTTTCCTCTTCTCTAGCTGCACATAGCTGGAGCCAATGGATACCTGCGGGCAGCTGAGCTCCTGCTGGACCACGGTGTGCGCGTGGACGTGAAGGACTGGGATGGCTGGGAGCCCCTGCACGCGGCTGCCTTTTGGGGACAGGTAATTCCCACCAACAGGGCTGTTGGGGAGGCCAGCACAAGGTTAACTGGCTGTCACCAAGTCCTTTGGGCTGGTGATTGGTTCTAAAGAGTACAAGATGCGCTTAAGGTGTTGAGGACAGCTAGTATGTGGCATACAAAAAGGCCTAGGGAGTTTGCAAAATCATTTGACAAGTTCTGTCCTGATAGAATGATAATCAAATTTGCCAAATTAGCAAATTCCTAGCATTTCTGCTTTGAGTAATTTCTCCATTTATTTCCAGATATAAAACTCTGATTGCAGTTTACACAGTCCCTCCTAAAACACCTGAGCTCTAGAGTTACAGTTGACTCCTTCTTCTCCTCCCTCTTGGTGTGGCTCAGGCATGCTGAGGAGGTGCCATGCACATTGCATCTGCCAGGATTACCCCCATGGCTACAGGGTGCGGGGCCTTTCCTGGTAATCAACTTTGCCCTACTATTCTTTGGGTCACATCTTAAGAGGCCTTAGGCAGTTTCTCCACCTCCTAGGTTTTGTGAACCCTGGGCCGGGGAACATGATCTTCTTCCTGTGTTTCAGATGCAGATGGCAGAGCTTTTGGTGTCCCATGGGGCTAGTCTCAGTGCAAGGACATCCATGGATGAGATGCCAATAGGTGAGTCCAGCAAAACACCTAGTACACACATAGGCAGTCATCAATTTTTTTGATGGGTGGAAGGATACATAGATGAATATTTGGTTGGCTAGATTGATGGATTGTTATGTAGAGAGTTGGATGAATGAGTAAATTAATGGATGGCAGATTAATGGACACGTGGACAGCTAGATGGATGGATGAGTGGATGGATAGTGGGGTGGATGGATAGCAATGCCTAGCACTCTGGGAGGCCCAGATGGGAGGATCGCTTGAGGTCAGGAGTTGAAGACCAGCCTGAGCCAGAACGAGACCCCATCTCTACTAAAAATAGAAAAACTTAGCTGGGCATGGTGCTGCTTGCCTGAAGTCCCAGCTACTTGGGAGGCTGAGGCTGGAGGATCACTTGAGCCCAGGAGTTTGAGGTTTGAGGTTGCTGTGCGTTAGGCTGGCACCATGGCACTCTAGCCTAGCATTGTTTTCTTCCCACCCTGCCTGCCCCAAAAGATGCTTGGAGTTTTCAGTGGGTTGGGGTGGCAGCTCTTCTGGTCTTGAGCACCCTCTTGGGCCACAGGCCTGTTCCCTGACCCTGGCTACTGATTCCTTTGTCCCCTCAGACCTGTGTGAGGAGGAGGAGTTCAAGGTCCTGCTGCTGGAGCTGAAACACAAGCACGATGTGATCATGAAGTCACAGCTGCGGCACAAGTCATCCTTGAGCCGGAGGACATCCAGCGCAGGCAGCCGTGGGTGAGTCCGGGATGGGGCAGCTAGGGGTCCTCCGTGTGCTCCTGCCCGTGGCGCCTGGGCACAGCCTTCCAGCGTCCCCTCTGTCCCCTCAGGAAGGTGGTGCGTCGGGCCAGCCTGTCGGACAGGACCAACCTGTACCGGAAGGAGTACGAGGGCGAGGCCATACTGTGGCAGCAGCGGAGTGCGGCCGAAGACCAGCGCACCTCGACCTACAACGGGGACATCAGGGAGACCAGGACAGACCAGGAGAATAAGGACCCGGTGAGTGGCGTCCTGCCCTGCCCCAGTGCCAGCCACTGCCTTGGGGGGAGGACGCCAGCCTGGCGTCGCCTCTTCATCTCGGAGCTTCCAGAGGAAAGCAGCTGCCCTTAAACCAGAGCATCTGGTCTGTTGGTGGCGGCTACTGTAGCGAATGAGATCACCCTGAGGCATGTTAGAGGCCCAGGTGGGAGGGAGCGAGTGACTGCCATGTGGCCGCCTGTTCTGCGGCAGATCTAGCTGTGGGCTCCCCAGAAGGGAGGTTCAGTAGGGTTTTCCCCCGGGAGCTGAGGGCACTAAACATTCTTTTTTCCAGGAAATATAAGAAGATGTTGAGAATTGTGTTTGTCAGAACGCATACAGTTGGGAGGAGGTTTTCGAAAACCTGAGTAGGGTGCTGGTAGGACCTCTGAGGAGCCCGCTCCAGGAGCCACCAGTGATCCTGGGCTTGAAACCGCTTTCCTGAGAGGATGCGTGTTTGTTTCTGTGGCTGCTGTAACAGATGATCAGACACTGGGTGGTTTGAAACAGCAGAAATTTATTCTCTCGCAGTTCTGGAGGCCTCTGGGGACTCTGAAGGGGAATCTGTCCCATGCTTCCCTCCTAGCTCTGGTGACTCAGGTGTTCCTTGGCTTTTGCTAACATGACTCTAATCTCTGCCTTCATCTTCACGTGGCTTTCTTCTGTGTGCATGTGTCTGGGTCTCTGCTTTCTCTTTTTAAAAGGACACCCATCATTTGAATTAGGGCCCACACCAATCCAGCATGACCTCATCTTAATTTAACTTATTACCTCTACCTTTCCTCCCACCCCAAAGGTACCCCCTATTTAACTTTGAGCACTAAAGACTGGTTTCATATATGTGTATGCATGTGAATGGACCCATGTAGTTTATTGGCTTTTGTGTCTGGCTTCTTTTATGTCTGTGAGAATCATCTATGTCTTGGCATATAGCAGAAGGTTATTCTTTTTCATTGTGCTATAGAATTCTATTGTTTGAATATTATAATTTACATCTCCATTCTCCTCTTGGTGGACATTTGGGTTGTTTCTACTTTTTGACTACTATGAATAAAACTGCTATAAATGGTTTTGCACATGTCTTTTGGTGGCTATAACCACTTTTGTGTGTCGGGTATCTACCCAGGAATGCAGTATGAATCATGGGGTAGCATTCGTTTAGCTTTGGTGGATATCGCCAAGCAGTTTTCCAAGGTGGTTGTACCTGTCTGCTCGACCATCGACAGTGCAGGAGCATTTCCAACCCCTGGTGTAGTCCGTCCTTTTATTAATAACTGGAGCCACCCTGCAGGGGTTGCTATGGTAGCACACATCTTGAATTTGTATTTCCCTGAGGACGGATGATGTTCAACACCTTTTTATATGCTTACTGGCCATTTGGTTATCTTCTTTGATGCGGCTGGCTCTTCTTTTGTCTTTTTTTGTTGGGTTATTTTGTCCTTATTGATTTGTAGGAAAGACTGAGGTTCTTAAAGAAATCCTCATGGAAGCAGCCCCTACTCCTCCACACTTGATTTGACCCTGTGTTTGTTCAGATCTCACAGGCCCCAGGACTTCCCCAGAAGTGCTCATGGATGTGGAGCTTCAGAAATCATGAAGGCTGTAGGGCACAGGGCAAGGGCGTATGGCTGCTGGAAGCCACCCTTAGTTACGTGTGCTTTGGTGGTGGTGGTGGTCTTGTTAATTTCTAGGGCTTCCTCATCAAGGCTGCTGTTTGTTTGGGGTTAGGCAAGGCAAACAGATGGGCTACTTTGCCTCCGGGGCTGGGGAAAGGAAGAGAATGAACCCAGATGACATAGCCAGCAGTCACCCAGCCCTGGAGGAAAAAAGGAGGTCACAGGACACAGCTACAGAGCTCAAAACTCATTCCTTTTTCATCTCCCCCTCCCCTTTCAAGGCTTTAGATGTTGGCAAGGTGCTCTCTAGGGCAGGAATTCTCAAAGTGTGGTCCCCTGACCAGCAGCATCAGCATCACCTGGGAACTTACTAGAAATGCAGATTATCAGGCCCCGCTGCACATGTGGTGATTCTCATACACACAAGAATTTCCGAGCCACATATGTACAGGAATATTTGTTCAGCCTGACTCCCAAACTGGATTTATGCCAAGGCTCTGCCCTGTTAGCCCTCAGGCTTGACCTTGGTTCACACTTGTGGCAGAGCTAACTCCCTGGTACCAGGCACAGCGGTGATGATGGCCATCATCTCTTCAGCCAGTGGTTCACAAATTTACCTGTACAGCATAATCACCTGGGGAGATGTTGCTGTTCTTCTTGTTGTTTTTCAATCCTGACATCTAGACTGATTAAATCAGAATCTCAGGAGTTGGGACCTAGGCCGTGTATATGTGTGTGTGTGTGTGTGTGTGTGTGTGTGTAAGTCTAAAGAGAGACTTTATTTGAATTTATTGTAGCAATAAGTAGAATGCTTCAACCTCAGAATTTGCAAGGATCTCAGAGTTGATAAAGAAAGGAGTTTGTTTTCTAGGGAGGAGGACAGAGGCTGGAAGAACCGAGGGTAGCATGGGCAGGTGGGGTGATCAGACAATTGACCAGGAATGTGTGTCCCATGGTCAGCCCATTCCCAGAAGGGTCTTCAGGAGAGTTGTTCTGCTCTGCGGGGCCTGTTTACCCGGAGGGACGAGTGCAGGCTCAGGGTCCTGTGGGGAGGAGGGCAGCTTGACTAAAGTTTGGTTAAGTCATTTAGCAAGCATTTTATTTCACTTGATAAGTGGGGAAAACAGTTCAGCTACTCACTGGAGAGAAAAAGAATGAGAATTTGGAGGACTGTGTCTAGGTTGTCCTAGGCAAAGGAGGGGTCATCTGAGTGTTCTGGAAGCCATAAGGGGAAGGGTGACCCTGTCCAGTGAGCCATTCTCCAGGACACAAATGGTGAGGAGGTTTCTTTAACCTTCCTGTTTTCTTAGGGCTCGTGTTAAGTTCAACATTGTCCAGATGATTGTGCTGACCACAGAGGGTGTTCTAGGATCAATTGTGTTCTTATCTGTAGGGTTCAGCCCATAATTTGTGCCTGGGCAAATAAATACATCATGAGAAAAGCTCTCTTCCTCTAACCCACGCCCTTCATGCTGTGGTTATTTCTTTTCCTTCAGTGCTTTCATTTCTGACACTGAAGATGGATATATGTGGGTTGTTTTTTTTAACCAATAGACTTTATTTTTTTACTTTTTATTTTTTAAATTTTTTTGAGACAGGGTCTCACTCTGTTGCCCCAGCTAGAGTGCAGTGGCATCATTATAGCTTGCTGCAACCTCAAACTCCTGGGCTCGAGCGATCTTCCTGCCTCAGCCTCCCAAGTAGCTGGGAACACAGGTGCGCACCACCATGCCCGGCTAATTTTTTCTATTTTTAGTAGAGACGAGGTCTCCCTTTTGCTCAGGCTGGTCTTGAACTCCTGACCTCAAGTGATCCTCCCACCTCGACCTCCCAGAGTGCTAGGATTATAGGTGTGAGCCACCGTGCCTGGATTAGACTTTGAGCAGTTTTAGATCTATAGAAAAATGAGTGGAAAGTACAGACAGTTCCCATACACTTCCTCATTATGCCCCCATGTCCCCCATTATTAACACCTTGCATTAACGTAGTGATGAGCCAATATTGACACATTATTATTACCAAAGCCCATAGTTTACATTAGGTTCACTCTTTACGTTATACAGTCTATGGGTTTTGACAAATGCGTAATGTCAGGTAGCCATCATAGTATTGCACAGAATACTTCCACTACCTAAATATCTTTGGTGCTTTATCTGTTCTTCCTCCCAAACCCTGGCAACACTGATCTTTTGCTGTTGCCATAGTTTTGCCTTTTCCAGAATGGCATATAGTTGGAATTATATAATATGTGGTCTTTTCCGATTGGCATTGTTATATGTATTTTTAAATCCCTAGATGATTCCAATGTGCATCCAAGCCAGGACCAGTGTCTCAGATCCTTCCCACTCAGAACACTGGCAGGAACTTGTCAGAAATGCTGAATTTCAGGCCCAACCCATACCTATTGAATCAGAATATGCATTTTTAACAGATTCCCAGGTGACTCATAGGCACATTAAAGATTGAGAGGCACTAACTTAGACCATCAAGAATCTGTCTCTTGGCCAGGTGCAGTGGCTATTGCCTATAATCTCAGTGCTTTGGGAGGCCAAGGTGGGAGGATTGCTTGAGCCCAGGAGTTTGAGACTAGCCTGGGCAACATAGCAAGACCCTGTGCTTAAAAAAAAAAATTAGCTGGGCATGGTGGCATGTGCCTGTAGTCCTAGCTACTTGGGAGGAAGAGGCAGGCAGAGCCTGCCTGCTTGAGCCCAGGATTTTAAGGTTTCAGTGAGCTATGATCACACCACTGTACTCCAGTCTACAGAGTGAGACCCCCCAGCTCTTAAAAATAAAAAAAAAATAAAAATAAAAAACTTAGGCCAGGTGTGGTGGCTCACGACTATAATCCCAGCACTGTGGGAGGCCGAGGTGGGAGGACTGCTTGAGGCCAGGAGTTTGAGACCAATCTGAACAACATAGCAAGACTCCATCCTTACAAAAAATTAAAAAAATTAGCCAGGCACAGCGGCACAGGCCCCTACTACCAGGTACTCGGGAGGAGTTCGCGGCTGCAGTGAGCTATGATTGCGCTGCTGCACTCCAGCTTGGGCAACAAAGCCATACCCTGTATAAAAAAAAAAAAAAAAAAATTCAAAATAAAAAAGAATCTGTTTCCCCATGATATAACATCAGTCTGCCTGCATTGTTCAGAAGGAGCCATTTAAAAGAGAAGAGGAGGAAACACACACATAAATGGAAATTTACTGTGGAAAATGTTCTTTGCCTTAACTATATTTTAACCTAAATATATACTTCTTGGAGTTCTTTTCATACCAGCATGTGTGGACTTCCTTCAAGCTTTTTACCAGCTGCCGGGCATTCCAATGGAAGTACTGGCCACAATTTCTCACTTGCCCAGCGACGACTTTCAAGCTTTGCATCCAGGAGAGAGTATATCTTTAAACAAAGTTGTAGAAATGGGCTTGCTGGTACAAAGTATATATTCTCTAAAAAAATTTTTTTTGGATGCATGAATAATGCAAAACTTACCCTCCAAAGAAGCTATGGCAGTTTACATTCTCATCTATTTCCCCACACACTTGCCAACACTTAGTAATAGCAAACTTTAAAAATGTTTGTCAATATGATAGGTAAAAATGATATTTTGTTGTTTTAATTTTATGTCATTAATTATTGGTGAGATTGAGTATTTTTCTGATGTTTATATGCTATGTGTATCTATATATTACTATGGGCTGCATATTAGTGTCCTTTGCCTACTTTTTTCATTGGGTAGTTTGGCTTTTAAAAATTGACTTTTAAAAGCTCTTTATATATTTAGAAAATGAGTCCCTTTTCTGTTTGTTATATATGTTGAAAATATTTTTCCGTTTTTTTTCATGTGTCCTTTGACGTTGTTTACGGTGATTTTTGGTATGTTTTTCATTTTTGTTATTGTAAGTGTATCTACTTTTTAGTTTATAGTTTCTAGGCAGCAGCTACTTTTCAAGGTCTTGTTATCCAAGGATCACTAGGTATACAGGATTTTTGGGTGAGAATGTCCTTTGAAGCAGAGATATGCTAGGATTACAGAGGAAGGATTATAAATGACTGAAAAACTCAACTAAAATTGACTTACACCAAAAAGGAAATTATTGGCTCATGTAACTGAAAAGTCTGGGCTCACCTAGATCCAGGGGCTCACAATGCATCATCAGAACAGTCTCTCTCTTTTGGTCATCCTCAATGTCAGCTTCACTCATAAGTGGATCCTTTGATGTGGTGTCTCCCCAGCCCACAGTTTATATCATTCTTTTTTTTTTGATATGGGGTCCGGGGTCTTGCTCTGTTGCCCAGGCTGGAATGCAGTGGTGTGATCATAGCTCACAGCAGCCTCAAACCCCTTGGCTCAAGCCATCCTCCTGCCTCAACCTCCCAAGTAGCTAGGACTGCAGGCATACTAGATCATTCTTCCTATTCACAGTTCTTGCCAAAATTTCTCTTTCCCAGTTGTTCTAGCAAAAGTCCCAGGGTTGAGTTTCACTGAACCTATTTTAGTTAAGAACCTATCCCTGGACCAATCCCGATAGTGACAAAGGTTGATTGGCCAGGCTTTGGGTCATGGTCCAGCCCCTGGCGCAAGGCTGGGGGTGGGTCAGCTCTACTGAAACACATAGACTGGTGATTCCCCAGAGGACATGAGGGGCCCTAACACCCAGGTAGGGAAAATGGACGGAGGGCAGGTCTGAACAATAACGCCTTCTGCAGAGGTGCGGGTGGGTGGTAGGTTCAGATCCTCTAGCCAACTGGTAATGTTGTCCTCCTCACTCTCAGAACCCCAGGCTAGAGAAGCCCGTGCTGCTCTCCGAGTTTCCCACCAAGATTCCACGAAGTGAACTGGACATGCCTGTTGAGAATGGCCTCCGAGCTCCAGTCAGCGCCTACCAGTATGCACTGTCCAACGGGGACATCTGGAAGGTGCACGAGGTGCCTGACTACAGCATGGCCTATGGCAACCCTGGTGTGGCCGACGCCACCCCACCCTGGAGTGGCTACAAGGAGCAGAGCCCCCAGACGCTTCTGGAGCTGAAGCGGCAGCGGGCTGCAGCCAAGCTGCTCAGCCACCCCTTCCTGAGCACCCACCTGGGCAGCAGCATGGCCAGGACGGGCGAGAGTAGCAGTGAAGGCAAGGCCCCCTTGATCGGAGGCAGAACTTCACCGTACAGCAGCAATGGGACCTCGGTGTATTACACGGTCACCAGCGGAGATCCCCCGCTCTTAAAGTTCAAGGCCCCCATGGAGGAGATGGAGGAGAAAGTCCACGGCTGCTGCCGGATCTCCTAGTCTCCTTGTAGCAGAGGAGAGAGATGTCCCGGGGAGGGTCCCTGGAATCCAGGGCAGCCCAACAGCCCTGGTTGGGGAGGTATCAGACGGCAGCCGGGAGAGGTGGGCTCTGCTTTCCAGAGGAACGCTGACCCCACCCCTCACCCAGCTGCCTGCAGCTTCTCCTCTCCCCAGGTTCTGCTTCCTGCTGCATCGTCCACGTCTGACGCAAGGCCCGCCGTGGCCTCCTGACTCACTCTGCTGTCCCATTTTGGGAGGGTGGGCTTGGGATCCCAGTTCTGTTCTTGGTAAAGGCTTCTCTGGAACACTTGCACGTCACCTGTCAACACATACACGCTGGCGCGCTCCATCAGCGTGTGAAGGAATGACACACCTGGGCTCATGGGAAGCAGGTGGGGCTGAGAATGCACGGGGTGTTCCCAAAGGGATGGAGGTTAAGACTCAGAGTCTCATCCACTGCCAGTGTGGCTTTAGCAGGGGAGGGGGCCTGCCAGGTTGAGACCCATAGTCCAGCCCGGAGTCATACCGAGGTCTGGGCCAGCAGCCACACATGGCAGGGGCAGGAAGCCCTTGCTGTGTTCACAGGGAGCCTGGGCATAGGTTAGATGAGATGGACACAGGCCTGCTCCCCATAGCCTTGTTGAGAGCCACCCTCCTGCCCACTCCAGAAGCCAGCCATGTGGCCATTCAGGAGTCGAGGGGGAAAAGCAGGCTATTCCACTCCTGGAATAAATGATGTTTTACTCTTGGATGGAAGCATCAAAGGCAGGAATGAGGCAAGGTCAGTGTTTACAAAAGTGCACTCGATAAAAAAATTCTTTTAGGCTGTAAAACTCCAGGTGGGAGGTAACTGAATCCACTTTCTTTTATGGCTAGTATCAGGATCACTCGGTTTTATTGGCTGGTATTGGGAAAATGAAGCTAAATGAGGAGCTTTTGCTGGAAGCCCTATTCCAGGGAGGGAGGTGAGTTAATTTCTGAAAACGTCTCCGGTTAACAGTGACAGAGCCCAGCCCTGGCTGATCTATGTGAATATCCAGGCTGTTTCAGCCCACCCTGTCTTAGCTAGCCCTGCTCAGACTGAGCCATCAGCGTGAGCAGTTCAGGGCTGTCTGGGCCTTCCCTGCCACATCAGTCATGTGTGCAGAGCCAGTGCTCAGGACCCCAGGCCCAGCTTGGCCTTTTCTGGAATGCTCGGTGAGACAAGTCTGCCAGTTGGCCCTTGTGAGTTCCTGCCTGGCCCAGGGGCTCCTGGCCTGCTCCTGTCAGGAGTGGTGATGCCCCAGGGCTGCAGATCCAGGGTGCTGTGGTCACATCCTTTGTTGCATTGAGCAGAGCAGTGGCAGGGCTGGAGTGGGGTCTCACCCAGCTCTGCAGTTCCACAGCCCCAGTCTTCCTGATGCTGGGGAGGGAGGCCCAGGAAGGGACCAGGAAGGGCCAGCTGCCCTCCACCTCACCCCTGCATTCTCCCTAAGGCCATTTGGAATTGTTGCCATGAGTCGGGCACCTTTTGGTGTCACTAACAAGCTGCAGGTTTGCTCCCTGCTCTGTGCGCCTTTTATTTGTCCTTAAACTACCTCCTTAGAGCGCTGAAGGGCGCCCCCAAGTCCAGCTTCTAATTTGGAGAACAGATCCGCGTTCTCTTTAACCCGCTTCTTTCTGAGTCTGAGAAATTCTCCCTGAGGGGCCCCTGGCCTAAGGGGCTAGGACTGAGGAGCCCCCATTGTTCCACAACCCTAGTAAGGGGTCTGTTGTTTGCAGTCTCAGCCCCCTGCCATGGCCCCCTTGGCCCCTGTAACCGGGAGAGGGAGCTGGAGCTCAAGGGGCCTGGCTGATTCTCTCCCAGGAACAGGGCAGTCAGGCCAGAGAGCACAGGGCTCGTGGGAGTGACTGCGCCCCTGGTGGCCACTGGATGCAGAGAGGGTCTCAGCACCAGGCCACCCCCACCCCAACACCAAGACAGAGATAGTGTAGACAGGCAGCTCAGGAGACTGAAGACAGGTGTACACGATCCGTCCCACGTCCCTGGGGTCCGGGGTGGGCTTTCTAGCATCTCAGCCTATGTGATCTAAAACACACATTTCTTTGGCTGGAGGCAGGATCGACCCAGACTGACACTGAAGTCCCTTGTGAACTGACTTTAGCTACAAGGTGGGGAGTGCCGAGGGAAGCCCCATGCTCCCCAGGGGAGGCAGGTTTTCCCATCTTTTTGCTCAGGGACCAAACACTGAAGGCATTTATTGCCCACCCTGAGCCCTAGAGGCCAGTCCCTCCCTTCGCCTTGCCTCCTGTCCCTGGGCTATTCCTCCCCACCCAGAAGACCAGGAATCCCAGCTGCTTCCTTGACAGGAGCCGGCATTAGCTGATGTTTTCAGCCAGGGATAAACCATTCCCGGTCAAGGCTTTGAGTCCCTGGGGAGCTTTTCCTGTGGGTCTCCTGGGTATTGAGGGGCAAGTCGGGGACCAACCTCCAATGAATGAGCCGGGGTCATTCATTTATTCACTCATGTCATTTATTGAGTACACACAACATCCCTGGCTCTGTGTTAGGATCTGCGGGTAAAGGAGGAGCAAGACAGAGTGAGGAGGACTGTTCTTTATGGTTTTCATCCCTGGGGGACCGTGAGCATGAGCAGCCCCACTCAGGTCACCTGACGCAGAGGACCCGCAGCTCAGGCTAGAGCCCTGTGCTCTTCAGTTCCTAGATGCTTGGTTCTGAATCCCCTCAGCTGGGAAGAGCTGTCATGGCCCTCTCTGGATAACATTTGCCACTCAGTGCAGATGCCAGATCTCGGGTTCCAGGCAGACACTATCCCAAGTCCATCTGGAACTTTGCAGGATAGCTACCTTCAGCCAGCATCTTTGGGGGACTGCATAATAGCAGTTTGAGGTCAGTGTCTAGAAGAATGGGTCTGCAGTTTGTTGCCAAATGTGTCTCAGGTTCTTACAGTCATTGTTTCTTGCTCATTTATTACATAGACTCCTCCTCCCCAACCTCACCCTGGTAATGAATAATGGGAGGAAAAGGAGCTTCTTTGAACATCGAGGCCTTTCCTTTGCCTCTCTCCGTGGCAGGGGCGGATCAAGGAATTGGAGGCAGCCTGGCTGAAGTCAACCAGATGCCTGGCCCCTGCCGGTCTTGTGGCAGCTCCTCATAGACTAAAGGAGGACACTTCCAAAGCAGGTGCACACAGCTCGCTGTGAGCGCTGGCCCTTGCTCAGACCTTATGTCCCAAACAATTGAAAATTGGTGGCTGTCAAAAGATTGTGAGTTTCTGACCAGAGGCCCAGGGCTACTGAATACTTCAGGATATTCTCCATCAAATACGCAGCATCAGTAAAACTGCTCCACACCGTTTGGTCAGTTTCAAGGGGCTTAGAAGAGTTAACAAAGGGTGTGTCCCTTTCCTGCCCCACCACAGTGTGCTGGCTTTGTGACAACATGAGACCATTTGGGTTACTGGTATTAGATACCTTTTAATCCTGAGCTCTCTCTCCCACCTGCTCTCTCCCCTAGAGCAGGATATTGGGGTACTTTCCAGAAGGGTGCTCCTTATAAGATGCCGAGAAGGACTGTAATTAAGTCTTGCTGTTGGAGCCTGGGGATGGGCTCCCCTCCCCCAGGGCACATAAGAGCAAAGGGTCACATGGTCAGTGGATGACTCTGCAGAAGTGACCCCCTTTGCCAGAAGCTATAGACAGGAATCTCTTATTGGCCAGAGGGCCTGCTTCCCCATGGGCATTGCAAGTGCCACCGTGCGGGGCCTGGCTCTGCGCACCCAGGAAAAGTCTGCAGACCCCTAGCCTTCCGCAATAATTTCACCAGACCAGAAGCCACTGACGTACAGAGAACACTTAAGAAAAATGTATTTTATGTGAAAAAAAGTTAAAAAACTCTGTATACTGTATCAGCAGCTTTGTGTAAAAATGGCAATCAAGAGAGTCTAATATATTTAAAACTTTTTTAAAAAAAAAATCCTTGCGGATCTTTGATATTGTATTGAAGTAACTTCCAGGTACCTCCTCTCCTTGTGGCCAAGACCGTGGCTCAGCCACACCCCAGAGGGGCACATGTCCCTGGAGTTGCTCCCAGCTGCCAAGGCCTGTGATGGAATTCGCTGTTAAGAGTTTTTAATTAAGATTATTAAATTCCTTTTAATAACACCTGCTAGTGTGACTGGTTATTGCCATGAGCTCACTTGAATGGTGCCGACTTGAATTCATGAAGAGGCGGTGCCTGGGACTGAGGGTGGGTGAGGGCTCCCAGCTCCTGCCCCCACCACAGGGGGCTCTCCTGGGAGGCCCCTGAAGTAGAGGGAGGTCTGGGGGCTCAGACATAGAGCAGGTGTCTTTCTAGACCGGGAGATGGTAAAAAACTGGTGGGTGGTTGGGAATGACCTTCCTTCTGTCAAATATTCCCTTTGAAATTAACATGAGGCCCTTTAATAGCATATATTAATTCCCTACCTTCTCAAAGTTTTTCCTGATGACATTTATGTGTAACAAGTCTGCCCCTCTCCTCTGTTCCATTCTTGGAGAGCACTGGCTTGTCCTGTCCCCTGCCCCTGCCCCCCTTGTCCTCCCCTTCATGTAGCTTACAGTGGAGAAGTATAATGCTGTGTAGTACTTGGCCTTATTACAACAACACAGGCAGGTTCCTGGCTATTTTTATGTTTTACCTCAAGCAATAGAGTCATAGAACAGCTATGTGGTTGTACAGCCCCAGACCACGGTCCTTGTCCTTGTCATACGCAGAAGCTTGTTGGTATCTTGAAAGAGTATGGAAAGGGCGCTTTCTTGTAGCCTGCTGGACTCTGGATGCCAGAGCAGGGACACATGGAAGGCCCCACACCTGGACTTGAAAAGCTTCACAAACAGGCTGGGGACGTTGAGGGCATGGGAAGACAGGGAGAAGTGTCCTAACAGCAGCGGGCATTCATCCATTTTAAAAGTTTATTAGCTACTAAATAATAATGGCAACCTCTTACATTTATGAAGCACTTTACAGTTGTACATATGCTCTCTCGTTTACACAAAGATGAGGCCTGAATACTGACTGTTGGATTTAGCACTGTGGAACTCACGGTGACCCCGACAAGAGGTTTTGGAAGAGGAGCGGGCAGGGTGTTAGCTTGACTGGAGAAGGCTCAGAGAGAACTGGAGAAACACTGGAGACACCAAGGATAGACAACTCAGTTATGTCGCAAAAGTGAGCAGGGAGATGGGGAGGTAGCGATAGAGGAATGTAGGGTCCAGAGGGCGGTTTAAAGATGAAAAATCTTTCAGTGGGCTTGTATGCTGATAGAAATGAATCAGTAAAGAGGGAAATCGGTGTTCCAGGAGTCAGGAGAGAATTGCAGGAGAGAGGCAGGCCAGCGGCAGAGCTGGAAGCTTGTGCCCAGGCAGAAGGGTTGGAGTTGCATGGGCTCAGGCACAGTTTGTCTCTGGGACAGAAGGTTCAGATGCAGACAGGCAGTAGACATGGTGGGAGCGCGTGAGGTTCTCTTTTGACTGCTTCTATTTTCTCAGGGGAAAAGGAAGCAAGCTCTCAGAGTAAGGAATTGCAAGCTAGCAGGCAATCTTAAAGGCCCGCTTGAGATCATAAATTTGAAGCACGACCAGTCAGCAAGTGTGGTTGCTTTTTTCCCCCCAAGCCTTGTATGGCTGCTCCGGTGCAGGTGGACAGTAGGGTTTAACCAGGGTTGGGGTTCTACCAGGCACAAAACGATGAAGTGAGAGGAGGCTACCTGAGTATAATCAAAGGAGTGGCTATCATGATGGACCGGTATTTGTTAAACGAACAAATGAATGGTTAAATGCAGGGGACAGAGGCGACACGGGTGGCCACACGCAGGGTCTCAGAGCCCAGGGGTAGCGTGGTCAGTGCGCGTAGGAGCGGGCGCCAGCCTTTGCTCCCTGCCTAGGCCCGACGGCCCTGGCCACGTAGGGCCGCGCTGAGGGGTGGCCGGCAGGGGGCGCGCGGGGACGGCCGGGCTCTCGGGCCTCAGTCCGGCTCCGCCTCCCCCGCCGCGTCCCAGGTTTAAATTCCGCTCGGCAACCTCCGCAGCTAGAGCAAGGGCTCGGCTGTGCCGTGGGGCAGCCAATAGCGCAGAAGGGGCGGGGCCGTGGTGGCGCGCGCCCCGCCTCTCCCTGACGTTAGGACGGAGGCAGCCAATGGGAGGGCCGGGGCGGGGCGGCGCGGCCAATGGCGCGGGCTGGTTTGATTCAAAGGTGACTATAAAGGGGGCCCGCACGCGCTTCGCTCCCGAGAGCTGCCCAGTCCGAGCGCCGCCATGGCTCTGCGGCCCGAGGCCCTGGACGAGCTGCCCACCGACTGCCTGTCGCCGTGCGGGCCGCCCAACCCTGCCGAGCTATTCAGCGAGGCGCGGCGCCTGGCGCTGGAGGAGCTGCTGGCCGGCGGCCCCGACGCTTTCGCGGCCTTTCTGCGACGCGAGCACCTGGGCCGCTTCCTGAACCCCGACGAGGTGCGCGCCATCCTGAGCGCGGCCGAGCGGCCCGGCGGGGAGGGCGCGGCGGCTGCGGCCGAGGACTCCTTCGGCTCGTCGCACGACTGCTCGTCGGGCACCTACTTCCCGGAGCAGTCGGACCTGGAGCCGCCGCTGCTGGAGCTCGGCTGGCCAGCCTTCTACCGGGGTGCCTACCGCGGCGCCACGCGCGTCGAAGCGCACTTCCAGCCTCGCGGCGCGGGCGCCGGCGGCCCCTACGGCTGCAAGGACGCGCTGCGCCAGCAGCTCCGCTCGGCTCGAGAGGTGAGCGGCCCTGCCCGGCGTCCACCCCCCGGTGGACCGGCACCGTCTTCAAGAATGGGAAACAGGCCTGCTGGGAGCGCTGGCCGGTGGTTCGGGGTCCCCGACTCACTCCATCTGCATGTCTCTCCTCGGACCCGGATCCCCCTGGCCGTTCCTCGTGGCGGCGGGAGGGGGATAGTGGGAGGGGCCTTGATCCCCAAGGATGAGAATTGTGCCAGGGTTCCAACTCCTAACACTTATATATATATTCCTGGGGGAGGGACCAGGAAAATTCCCAGTTCCAAATTTCAGTTAAAATCAAACCAGATTGCCAGTCCTCCTGGCTGTTAGCCAACAGCAGATCCCACTTTCAGGAGCTTCTTAGGAGATGCATTACCAAAGAAGCACATTGCCTAGGGAGAAGTTGCTGAAAGATGGTCTCCGGAGACAATGACGGGGTATTAGGAATCAATTATCATTGCTAATTACTTCCATGCATTTTATGTTGTAGATAGAGAAATACGAGAGTGACAAAGTAAGAGCCCTGCCCCTCTCTCTCCCGTGAGACCAGATGGGGAAGTTGCTCCTGTGAATGAGTGGGGCAGGGGATTTGTTTTCCATAGTCTGGGTCTGCTCCAGTTTGCAGTGGCCTCCTGAAATGCAGATATGGCTGCATTAGATCGGCCTTTCTGTTCATACTGGATTTTGGTCCTGTTGTCTGTCTCTTGGCGTGGCATGGTATTGGGATGCAGTGGGAGATCTTGTCTGCCTGTCAGCCAGGACGAAGCTGAAGCAGGGTTCTGGGGATCAGGGAGGAAGAATATAGCACACAGGTCGGTGTGGTGGCAGACACCTTAGTCCAGATTCCAGAGCCATAGTCAGCTTACTTGCTGCTTGGCAGTGCCCAGCGTCCTGGCTGGCTGCCTGTGCCAGGGACATCGCAGGTAAAGCCCAGGTCGTGGTAAGACTTGGTAGGGCTGGGACCTGAGTGTGTGTGAAGATATCTGTGCGTTAAGTCTGGTTGAAATAACCAAGTCCAGGAATAAGCCCCAGCTCTCACCAGTGTTCCTGATGTTGGTTGTGCTTCAGCTGACCTGGGGGTTGCAGTGGTAGTGGATACAGTGACCCAATGCCTTGCTTTTGGGGAAGTGGGTATGGGGTGCAGCTAGGCTGGGGTCAGCCCTCTGGTGCTTTGGGTAGGCTGAGGGTCCTTTTGATGCAGCAGACATTTTACTTGTGGGTTCAGTGAGAGTAAAAAGATGGAAAACGCAGAGCTGTGGGGTGGTTGTGCATTCCCAAAGCTCACCTTCAGGAGGACTTGAGCACTTGGAGCTTGAGAAAAGTAAGGATCAGGTCTCCATGAACAAGAGAGATACGGATCGTACTAGCCGTTTGTTCAGCCCCAAACTTTAATGACCGTGAAGGGTCTAGAGGCCAGAGGGAAACTGTCTGTAAACTCACACTCTGGTCTTGGAAGGAGTTGAACCTGGAACTCGCGCTCTCCCCCATCCTGTGCACATTTTGTATTATTGACGTTTCTGGACAAAACCTCCTGCCCTCTTCTTTCCGTAGTCTAGCTATCTACTCTTTCTGCTGAGATTCTGTATTTGGAACCTGGCCAATTTTAACTGAGAAAGGTGGTGCGTTACCTTTAAATCCAGTGAGTATTTTCAGTGTATCTGGCATCTGCCGCATTACTTGTTTATTCAGTTCCTACTGTATATATCAGCTACTACCAGGAGCTGGGGCCACCAGGGAAGGCATAATCCTTGCCTGCACTTGGGAGTGGACAGTCTGCTGGTGGGAAGCATTGAGGAGGTTGCTGAAGGAAGTCTCATGGGTGGCAGTGACCTCGGAGCTAGGTGGGGCTTGCCAGCCCAGTGGATTGGGACTGGCCCAGGGTTGTGAAAGGACCTGGCATGTTTGGAGGTAGCCACATTCCCCACAGCTGGAGCAGAGTGCATGAGGGTTAGAGGAGGCTGGAGGGGAAGATTGGAGCCAAGCTGTTGAGCGCTTTGCACACTACCGAAGGAGCAATGGGGAGCCATTGGAGGAGGAGGAGGGGAGCGTGATCAGATTGGTGTTCATGAGCAGTAATTCTGGTGGGAGCATGAAGGAGGATGGGTTCGAGAGGAGGGGAGACATGTCGAGAATGGTGTAAGGGGGAGGCCGTAGGGATCTATGTGTGAGAAGAGGGTCTTCACTAAGGCAGTGCTGGCAGGGAAAGAATTTTAGGTAGAGTTGACAGGACTCAGTGATTGGATGGACTGGAATGGCAGGGAGGAGCAGGAGAGCAGGCAAGGCTAGGAGAGGAAGGTATAGGAAGAGTGGAGGATTGAGAGTTTTTTTAGTTTGTGTGGGCAGTGATGCTACCAAACTGCAATACAAGAAGGAGAATGAGGCTGAGGGCAAGGGATGCTGAGATGAGTTGGGCTTGGGACAATGCTGAATTTGAGGTCCTGGAGATTGTCTCTTTTGTTTAAAAACAACAACAAAAAGCCAGGTACTGTGGCGCACACCTGTAGTCCATCTACTCAGGAGGGAGGCTGTGGCAGGAGGATTGCTTGAACTTGGGAGTTCAAGGCTTCAGTGTACCATGATGTGAATAGCCACTGCACTTAGCCTGGGCGACATAGTAAGTCTCTGTCTCTTACCAGGGGAAAAAAAAAAAAAGTAATGCTTTCTACCTGCCAGGCACTGTTTTAAGTAATCTGGAGGTAGGTGCAAATATCATCTCGGTTTTACAGATGGTAGAACTGAGGCATAGAGAAGTCATTACCCTGAGGTCGTCAGCTAGGGAATGAAGGAGTCAGGACTGAAATCGAGGCACAGAGTCTCCGAACCACCGTTAGCCACCATGCTCTGCCATGTGCAGGGTCTGGAGCCTGTGGTCAGGTGGACAGAGGCATGCATATGGGTGGCTGGGGAGGGTAACAGCAGGTCTGGCAGCTGGCCAAATGCTACCACTCTAAATTGTGTACACAGAAGTGGCTGTGTCACTCTGGTCACATCCTTTAAAATCCAGTACCTGTGACAGCGAGGACCCTGAAGGTGCGGGTCTCAGGTTGTTTTCAGGATGAGATGAGAAGCTGTGTTCTGATATATGATCGAGCACTTCCAGTGGGTCTGTTTCTGTGCTACGCCCTTCACCTGAATTATCTCTTTTAACCCTCCCAACCCTGGGAGGAGGCCACAGTTAAGAAGAGACTAGGCACAGAGAAGTTAAGTAACTTGCCCAAGATCATACAGTTAGTATGGCAGTATGGGACAGAGCTGGGTCCAAGCCCAAGTCTACCCAGCTCCAGCTCTGGAGCCCCCGCCTGCTCTCAATCCCACTACACACAGCCCCCCTGCTATGAGGAACGATTGGAACTTTGGTAGTTTCAACAGGCTGAAGGTTTTTAACAGTTTGTGATTTCTATGTTGCATATTGAATAAACAGGAAAATGATGATGACAGTGCTAGATCTGTCCCTTTCAGGAAGAAGACAGGGGTGGTCACTTTTTAGAGGAGGAGGTGTCAAGCTGGCGGAGACCCTGCTCAGCCCATCAAACTGGGAAGGTTGTTTATGATGCCAGGAGAGTATAGGTTCCTGGGGTTTACATTTTGTAAATTAGCATCCCACCCCCCAGGAAAGATAGGGCCAGATAGATATTTCTGTACCTGGAGCAGAGTAAGTACCTGGGACTCCTTTGGTGGGTGAATGAAAGAACTTTGAATTCCACATGAAAGGTTCCACATAATGGCCCAGAAGTTGGTCCAGGCTGCAGGGGAGCAGGGTCAGACCCAGGTGTGTGCCCTGTATAGCTTTATTTGCCCTTGCTGAGGAGATCTGAGGACCAACCTGAATCTTCAGGAGTGTCTCTGGAAGGAGCCAGGATATAAGGCTCCATGACCAGGGTACGGGCACAGGGGGCCAGGGTCACTTGGTAAATGGCAGGGCCTAATCCTGGCTTTGCAGCCTGCATGGATAGTTCTGGGCTAGGTGTTATCCAGCAGCTCTCTGACCACACAGAATCATCTGGGGTGTCTGACACATAATAGGTGCTCAATAAATACTGTAGAGGCCTATTAACTGTACCTTTGCTCATTCAGCTATGCTTTTGAGGGGGAAGAAAGAAGGGCAGAGAAGAGGAGAGGAGAGGTAGGAAGAAAGAAAACGAAATATTTTATATAGTCAAGGTGATTCTGTGTCCAGCTTTCTAGTTGGCAAGTGTTTGTCCCTGGGCGGGGGTGGCTGGGGGTTGTGAATCTGCCAGCCCCTCTGATGGCTCTGTTTCTGTACGCCTTTCAAAGCATGGACTTCCTGCCACTCTGAGTGAGGTGCAACGTTTAAGGACATACAACCTACGTGTAGCGTGGCTTGAACACAGGCTGCCTGCTTCCTGCTGCTCAGCTGACCTTCACCGAAGCTGTAGGAAATACTGCTTTGGACCTTTTGAGAGCCCATGTGCTTGCTTCCTAAGGGCTTTTTCAGATAATCTTGGACTATATGGGATTTTTTCCTTACACACTTGCTGTAGATCCACCCCTATGCTACTCTATCAGTTGATGACTCGTTCAACTCCTTGCCTCTGTTGCCATGTCAATGAGTGTCTGGCTGGGCTGTGACTTATGCGTGCAGGTGCTGCGTAGCCTCCTTTGACTGATATACTTCTGATTTGGCTGTCCCACTGGTCCTGGTTTGCGAATGGGAGTTCAGAGACAAAGCTCACCCCACCAGGAGGTTCTGTACCCCTTAGAGCCATTGCTCTTACCAGCTGCCTGTTCGCTATGCTCTTGTGTTCCCCAAAGGCCACTTTTGCTATGACCTCACCCTTGGGCATCCTCTTGATAACCCAAGCATTAGTAGTGGCGATCATTTCATTGCTGGAGAGTCCTGCCAGAGGAGTAGCTGCTGTGGAATCTGTCGGAGGCCCTTGGTGTGTATATGGATGTATCCGAATTAAGGCTCTCCCAGTTCTTGCTCAGCTCTCCTCTGCATTACAGTAGAACCTGTGCAGTGTGATCAGTTCCTGTTCCCGATGCTGGTATTAACCTAAAGCAGGGCTTCTCAACCTCGCCACTCTTGCCACTGGGGCTGGGTAATTCTTTGTCCTGCGGGGCTATCCTGTGCATTGTAGGATGTTTAGCAGCATCCATGGCCCCCATTCACTAGGTGCCAGTAACATCCCCCCAGCCACCACAAATAGTCATGACATTGAGAAACGTCTCCAGAGATGGCAACGGGGAGTTACTGCTTAATGGTCACATAGTTTCTGTTTGGGGTGATGAAAGAGTTTTGGAAACAGTAGTGATGGTTGTACAATATTGTGAATGTAATTAACACCTCTGAATTATACACTTAAAAATTATTAAGATGGCAAATTTATGTTATATATTATGTATTTTGCCACAATAAAACAAATGTCTCCAGACATTGCCAAATGTGCCTTGGGGGCAAAATCCTCCTCCCTCCCCCAGTTGTGAACATTGTGAAGTTCTCACTAGTGCATCATTACAGGATGTTACCCACCAGACTGAAGTGGGCTACTGTTTATTCCTTCCTTTTGATTTTGTATGTCAGGTTAAGAATTTTAGAATTTTTTATTCATTTCTTTTTTTAAATTGTGGTAAAATATATACAACAAACTTTACCGTTTAACCATTTTTAAGTGTACAGTTCAGTGGCATTAAGTACATTCGCACTGTTGTGTAGCTGTCACCACCAGCCAGCTCCAGAACTTTGTCACATTTTCAAAGTGAAACTCTGTGCCCATTAAACACTAGTTCACCATTCCCCCCTCCTCCCAGCCCCTGGCAACCACCATTCTGCTTTCTGTCTGCCATTTCTTAGCATCCATCAGATGATTATTCTCTGACTCCTTTATGGATAGAAGATATATTCTCTTGGGGGCGGGGGGAAGCAAAAACTAAAAATGTACTAGGTAATTGGCTTTAGAAAAAATCTTGATGCAAATGATATAACCTCTGGAGAGGCCTTTGGCAATATGCAGCAAAATTTCAGTTGTATTTACCCATTGACCTACCAATTCTACTTTTATATCCATCCCAAAGACACACTGGCAAAAATATGAATAGACGTATGCAATGGGCTATTTGTTGCGGCACTAATAATAATAGCAAGTAATAGCAAGACTGGAGAGGGTTCCAATGTCCATCAGTAGAGGCTTGGCCAATAAACTGATCCATCTCTGCAGTGGGGTACCCAGCAGCTCCAAGAAGGAACGCGGACTAGCTCAGTATTCTGATGTGAAGTGTTTAGAACTACACTGACCAATGCAGTAGCTGTTGGCCACATGTGGCTATTTAAATTTATATGAATTAAAATTAAATAAATTAAACGTTCAGTTCCTCTGTCATCTTAGAAGGTTCTTTTGAGCCGCACTAGTTTAGAATGATGTGTGTACTATGCTACCTCTTACCTACCGGGGAGATATGAACATATATACATGTGTGTATACATAATACATATACCTAGTATACTTGTTTATATTTTAAAAATGGAAGAGTAAACCAAAAACTAATTGAAAATGTCTTAATGGGGAGGGAGGGACAAGTATGGAAGTAGATACCTCTGAATATACCTTGTTTTGTAGCTTGGTTTTAGAACCAGACAAATGTTTTATGTAATTATGAAATAAAAATAACTCAAAATGATAAGCCTTCCCTGCCCCCCAAACTTCTTGATGCTTTCCCTCCCTTTGGACAAGCCCGTCCGCCTGTGTACTTCACGCGGCAGCAGCACGGGGGTGGCGGAAATGCAGCTATGTGTGGCCAGCCCCTCTGCAGGCCGGTGGAACACTGGCTTCTGCCGCCCCTGCCTTCCTGGAGAGGCAGTGCAGGCTGAGGCTCCACCAGCACTTTCATCTGGATCAATTGCTAATTTGATAGTAACAGCCTGTGAGACCTAGGGGAAACAGTGTGCACGAACAGATTTGGGTTTTGCTGTAGAAACTGATGTTCTTTTTTGTTTTTAAACCCTGAAGATGATATCAAGACAGCCATTTAAAGATTTTTACATTTCAAGGATCAGCAAACATTGAGGAAAACCAACACTATTAATACAAAACAAAGGGACCACAATCGTAATGTTTACATTGTAAACTACTAACAAATTAAGACAAACATAAGGCAAAATAAAGACATTTTCATACAAAAAAAAATAGAAATTTTTAAAGCAATCCCAAGGAGATCATTTCTATTCTATTAAAACATGTAATAAATGGAGAGAAAATGTATCTTTTGCTTTTTTTGGCAAGAGGGCCTCTAGGACAGTAAGGGGAGGAACTAAAGGGATCAGTGGGTGCCTCGTGGTCAGCACGGGGAGCTCAGCGGCCAGGCTGCTGTCGACCGCTGCACAGGCCTTTGGTGGAATTCCAGGCACCTTGCACATCTGACCTTGCTTTGTGACTCTGGGTGAGAAGGGAGGGAAACTGAGGTGCAGTGAGAAGGGGCAATCGGCACGAACTTCCTGCTTCATGCCGAGGAATAGCTGGAATGAGAACTGGAATGACTGGCCCCGAGTGGCCCCATGGGCCGCCCTGATGCCTGGTCAGGGCTCAGACCCGCCCACTGAGAGTGCATGAATCACGGACTTCCCAGATGGACCTTGTTTGAGAACACCGAGGCTCGGGTGGAATGGCTTGCGCAGGGATTGTGGCAGAATTGGGACTAAGAATATGAGTAGCTGCCACTTGAGGGCTTCTGGGTGCCAGGAACTGCCAAGCATGTCTCACTGACTGAACCAGCAAAAAGTATGAGTTAGGTGGTATTGATAAGCCTCCCTGGTGGGCTTGAGCCCGTGTACTTTATGAGATTCTCTGCTGATCCTTCTTAGGATCCGTTCGAAGCTCCAAATCATATTATACTAGTTTGGAATAATATTTAGTTTAGTACTTTTCTTGTAGATGGCTCTAGAGTCACCCAGACCTGAGTTGAAATTCCAGCTCTGCATTTGCTTAAGTGTGCCACTTTGAATAAGTTACCTAACCTCTCCAGGCTTTAGTTTTCTCACCTGTAAATTGGGGATAACAGTTAATGGGGTTTTAAAATCTCTAGATATCTCTTTAGAGCTTTTGTGCAAGGAGGCAAGTGGAAGAGATTCCAGTTCTATGTGACAAGTAATGTAAACAGGGTCTGTGACCTTCCCTAAGACCGAGAATACCACAGTGATCTCTGCTCTTCAACTTCGTGGGTCTATGTCCCTTGGTACAAATCAGCAGGGGATAGTTGGACTGAGAGGGGTAGGCTTGTGATTTGTCACCCAGGATGATGATGTGGGACTTGATACAGGCGTGGCCGCTCCAGATGAGGCTAGAGAAGTGCAGGGACAGTGGGTAGTGGGCCATCTAGCAGGCTTCTGACTAGCTGGATGGATGCTTCCTCCGTAGTCTCATGCTGTGACTGATTTGCACTGAGTTGCAGATGGGTGTTGACCCTAGCAGGGGCTCTCAAAAGTCACCATGGGCACAGCTTTCCAGCTCTGAGAGAATGGGCGGGCTCTGGGCAGCACAGCTAGGAGAGGGCAGTGCCCACCATGACCGTGGGCACTTGATGGGCATTCCGCCTTCCAGACATGTCTTACCCTTGTCCATCCCACATCTTGCCTCAGGGAGTAGGAACAGTGACCGATTTCTACATCATCTTTCAAGTCCAGGTGTTCTTCTGGGCCCAGCAGTTTGCAACATGACACCTGAGAGGTGTGTCCTGCCTTGGAGAGTAGGGCCTGGCTGGCTTGTGGATGAGTCCAGCGAGTTGCTCAGCAACGTGAAGAGACTGTCCGGTCCAGCCCTGGGTCTAGTTCAGCTGTGCAGGGCTTGGGCCCATGAGGGCTGGAGGGGGAGAAATAAAAGAGCGGAATGAGGTTTTGAAGGAAGGAAGGCTGATTGCTTCCACCAGTATGACTGCTCCTCCTTAAAAGACAAAGACTTTTTTTTTTTTGTGACAGAGCTGAGCTCTGTTGCTGGCTACAGTGGCGGCATCACATAGCTCACTGCAATCTCAAACTCCTGGCTCAAGCAATCCTCCTGCCTCAGCCTCCCGAGTAGCTGGGACTACAGGCATGCGCTACCATGCCCAGCTAATTTTTTCTATTTTTGGTAGAGACAGGGTATCGCTCTTGCTCAGGCTGATCTCAAACTCCCGAGCTCAAATGATCCGCCCACCTCGGCCTCCCAGAGTGCTAGGATTACAGGTGTGAGCCACCTGTGTGAGGTGTGAGACCGCCTGGGGTCTCGCTGTTGCTGAGGCTGGTCTCAAGCTCCTGACCTCAAGCGATCCTCCTACCTCAGCCTCCCAGAGTGCTAGGATTACAAGCATGAGCCACTGTGCCTGGCCCAAAAGACAAAAGCTTTTGAGAATCTCACTTTAGTAAGGAAGGAGGGGATGTTGGATATTGGGAGTGTCAGGGGAAGAAAAAGCCTCCATCAACCCTCTGAACACCGTGAGGGTGTGAGGGACCAGTGTTCAAATCCAACATACAGGAAAGGTTGAGGCTTTAAAACCAAATAGTGAAAGGAATAGCAAATATGATATTGACTCACCATGTAACAAAGGTGGTGTTGTATAATTGTTTTGTTAAGTGGTGAATCAAAATTCAGTTTGGCAGGTGCCTTGTGCTGTGGGCCCAGGTCCCTGTCCCCAGCAGCTCTGTAACCCGGCCAGCTGGGCAGGGCTTCTCTGGTCTCTGTTCCAGTAGCACCTGGGTGTGTGCGAGTTGGCCTGTCACACTGTGTTATCCCTGGCTCGTCTCCTGCTCATTAGACTGGGTTCTCAGGGACAGGGATTGGCTCTCAGTGCCCAAGATGTGCCTGGCTCAATTGGGCTCACACCGAATATCTGAAAGAAGAGTGGGGAGTTGGAGAGGCAGGAAGATGCCTATGTTTTCCTCTTTAGCTTTGCTTGTGAGCTCTACTCATTCTTACACCTGCGTATTCAGACCCTCCTTGTGAAGGTTTTACCACCACCTTGACATCAGTTTCAGAGCCTCTCTCTGAAGCTAGTTTCTTTTCCTGCGGACCTGAGCCTCCCTCTCCTGTCCTTTATGCCCCTAGCCCATGTAGTCCACTGCAGGGCTCTCCCACAGCCTCTTTCTCTCCGCACCCCTCATGCCTTCTTGTCAGGCCTGTCAAAACCTGCATGTCTGATTTTTCTTCTGTCTCTAGTCTTCCTGTTGCCCATTGGTTAACCTAAGGAACATCCACGCGCCAGCTGTGCTGCAGGGCCTGTGTTGGACAGGCTGGGGCCAGATCTCAGACCTACCACAACCGCTTCCAGTGTCCATGTCTTCTGTCCTGTTGGATTATCCCTTGGAACTCGGTACTCTTATCCAGGCAATGTGGGAAAGGAAGTTTAATATTGATTCCTTGATTGACATTCAAGGCATTCTGTGATCTTGCTCATTCATCCACCTTTCCCAGTCACGTCCTGTGGCTCCCTTTCATGCATACTGCACGTTCCAGCCAAACGGGTACCCACCCCATCCTCCCCTACCCCTTCCTCTGTCGTCACATGGCCTCCTGCCAGAGTGCGTCCATCACTGCAAGGGAAATGATTTCCTGCACTCCCCCAAAGTGTACCCCTGATTTAATTGCCTCTTACGAAGGGTATAATTTTGCTTCCCTGTATCCTGTGTCCTCTCCTTGAGGGTGAATCAGGTCTGTGAAAAATTCTTCATCGCCTAGTACAGCGTGCAGCCCATAGCACACTGCGAAGGGGTGCTGGCTGCATAGCTGAGCACCTGTTCCGTGCCTTGCCCTGGGCCAAGCCCCTTTCATGCTTTGTCTCACTTAATCCTCACAACAGCCCTGCGACCTAGTGCTATCGTGCATATCTTCCAGAGTAGGAAACTGGCTCAGAAAGATTAAGCAACTTGCCCAGGGTCACACAGCTAGTAAGTGGCAGAGTGGGGTTGTATACCCAGGCCTTTCTGCCTTTTAACCACCGTGTTATGTAACCTGAATGAACGAAATAGATCCAACTCTCAACATAGGACATTATAAAAGCCATTGGGGAATATAAGTTTCTGAAGATGCCACCAGTTTAGAAAGAACACTTCTTTTAAAATCCTTCTGTCCAGTGGGTTTCAGTGTGCCCTTACCAAGAGTAGCTCACAGCTGGGGCATCATCAAGGTTGAGGAGGGGATGGGAAGGCAGGCAGAGGGATGGCTGGTCTCTCTGACAGCTCACAGCAGTGACTGCCCAGAACGGCATTTCAGAGTCCCTCATCCTGTTAGACGAGACCCTGGGCCTGGAGTGCTGGAGAAAGACAGCAAAACTGCCTCTTTGCCTTTGCATTTCTTCTTTAATCCCCCAATCCTTAAGGGCTAATGACTGTCAGGTCCCACGTCCTCTGGGACCACAGAGATGAATCAGAGTCCCATTCAAGGGCCTCTGCTCCAGTGGAAGGGTGAGACCTATAAGTGACAATCTTAACATTCAGAAGAAGCACTGATGTGACGCTGACAGACACAGGAGTTTACTGTTGAAGGGGGGAGCGAGGAGAAGACCTTACAGCTCCAGACTGCAAAAGAGCTCCGGAACCTTGGCTTCCTTAGCTGACACCCCCAACCTCCGACGCGGTTTGTAGGGACTTGTTTCTAAGCCTGGATGTTTTGACACCACCCCCACCACAAGTTAGCTGAGGACCGCAGTTTTAAGCCTGCAAAGAGTATGATTAGAGGCTTTGTGGCCAGAGCAGCCTCCCTTTAAAGAGCAAGGAAGGCCAGGAGCCGGCAGGTGTCTCCCTGTGGTGGCCTGTCTGGGCAGCTCCAGCACTGGGCTGGCAGAGGGAATAAATGAGCAGATATAAGGGATCTTTCATACCTTGCACTTCATGTAAGATAGTCATTTAGTTCTCCATACCACCCTAGTTTGCAGCTAGTGAAACAGACACTTGAAACAGCTGTAATTTGCCCAAGGACACATGGCTAAGAGGTGGCTCTTAGCGGTAGTCTGATGCTGGGTGTGACAAATCAACTGGGAGGCATGAAGGGAGCCACGCTGGGGAGAAGAGGGGACTGGTCTGAGCTTGAGGGCAGAATCCTTAGGAAAGAAATGTTCCCCTGTTCTTGTTGCGGGCTTGCACTGTGGATGGATACCAAAAATCTGCAGAGAGCACCTTTTATTGAGGAGAGGCTGGTGCTGTGGAAGCTGTTTGGTTAGATCCCATACAGCAGATGGCAGGAATGGCCTGGCTGGCGGAGAGAGTAGGATGCCGAGACACGTGCAGTGTAAAGGGGACAGAAGGTGGGACAATCTACGTGCCAGTTTGATTGCTTTTAAGCCATGAGTTGGTGGTGGATGGAGTGGGCATTTCTAGATCATACTAAAAAAGTCAATAATATTATTGTCAATAATAAAATAATTAAAATTATAATTTTAGACAATAATTATATTGTATAAAAAATTAAATTGTATATAAAAATTATAATTTTAGACAATAATTAAAATCATAGATTTGGAGAATGCTACCCCCAGAAAGGACCTCAGAGAGAATCCAAGGTTTTATTGACAGGAAACTAAAGCCTGGTGGGGAAAGCAACATGCCTAAGATGATGGTGTGTGAGCCATAGGACCCGGACAGCCTGCTGGTCTGAACCAAGCCTGGGAGACGGGAGTTTTAGTGAAGGAGCAGAAGTTGAATGGAACAGGTTTGTGGGAGGGCAAGACGGGATTATTCTGTATCCCTGAGAAATTTGCCAGCGTGGAGGAGAGTGGCTGGACGGCAGTAGGGAGTGCCAGCTGGGCCAAGTCAAGGTTTGTAGGATACGGGGCGTGAGTGTCTTTGGAGATGGAAAGAGCCCATGGCCAGAGGAAAACTGACACTGCAGGAGGCGAAGGAAGGAAGGATCATTGTGGAATGGGGGTCCTTTCCCAGCTCGAGGTGGGCTCCAGAGTTCTGACAACGAGCTGTAAGGCTGTGTGTTCTTGGGAGCTGACAGCTTGCTCTTCCCTCTGCCTTACCCCACAGGTGATTGCAGTGGTAATGGACGTCTTCACAGACATCGACATCTTCAGAGACCTGCAGGAAATATGTAGGAAACAGGGAGTTGCCGTGTATATCCTTCTGGACCAGGCTCTACTCTCTCAATTTCTGGATATGTGCATGGATCTGAAAGTTCATCCGGAGCAGGAAAAGGTTTGTGCTACACTGTTTCCATCTTCACCACAATCAAGAAATGTGACTGAGCATCCGTGATCTACAAGGCAGTTGGTGAGGTTTCCCTGTTGACGAGTGAGGGAACAGGCTTCGGACAGTCTCTGCCTGAGGTCTCACGGAAATGAACGATAGTTGTGACCTGGCAGTTCCACTCTTAGGTATCTACCCAAGACAAGTGAAGACATATGTTCGCGTAAAAACTTGTGTATGAATGTTTATAGTAGGCTTATGCCTAATAGCCAAAGGGTAGAAACAATCCAATATCCATCAACTGATAAATGGATAAGTAATATGTTGTCTATTCATACAATAGGATATTATTCAGCCATGAAAAGGAATGAGGTGCTGAAACATGTTACAGCATGGATGAGCCTGCAAACCTTGTGCTGAGTGAAGGGAGTCAGGCACAAAGGCCACATGTTACATGATTCCATTAAGTCCGGAACTGGGAAATCTATAGAGACAATAGATTAGTCCTAAGTAGCTTGCTTAGGGCTGGGGTTGGCAGGAAGGATGGGGTGATTTCTAAAGAGTACAGACTTTTTTTTTAAGGTGATGAGAATGTTCTAAAATTGACTGTGATGATGGTTACATATATCTATGAATAAACTAAAACCCCATAGAATTGTGCACTTTAAATAGTGAATTGTATGATGTGTGAATTATATCTCGATTAAACTGTTAAAAAGAAAAGACAGGATTCAATACCTCGGCCTCTCCCCCGTACTGTGCTGCCTCCTAACAGAGCCTGGACTAGCTCTCCTGTCCAGGGCCTGGAAGCCGCCTTGGAAGCTGCTACTTTTTTTTTTTTGAGACAGAGTCTCACTCTGTTGCCCAGGCTAGAGTGCCGTGGCGTCTGCCCAGCTCACTGCAACCTCAAACTCCTGGGCTCAAGCGATCCTTCTGTCTCAGCCTTCCGAGTAGCTGGGACTACAGGCATGCGCCACCATGCCCAGCTAATTTTTTCTATATATTTTTAGTTGGCCAATTAATTTCTTTCTATTTATAGTAGAGACTAGGTCTTGCTCTTGCTCAGGCTGGTTTCGAACTCCTGACCTTGAGCGATCCTCCCGCCTTGCCCTCCCAGAGTGCTAGGATTACAGGCGTGAGCCACCGTGCCCGGCTGGAAGCTGCTACTTTTGACAGTAGCTCCAGGAGGCTCCACTTTGAATCATAGCGACCAGCATTTATTGATCTCCTACTCTGTCCTTGGTATCGCTCTATTCTGTTGATGGTATGTAACTTAATCCTCACGGTAATCCTATCAGGTAAGTGGCACGATCCCTGTGTTTCAGATCAGGAACTGGTGACAGCCCAGGTGTCCACAGCTACAAAGTAGCAGGCCTTTGCCTTCATCTGCCTGCCTCCATCCCGTGTTCATAAAGACTAGCACGTGCTGCTGCTCACGTGCTGCTGCTCATCTCTCATTATTATAAAATTAGATGTTATGTCCACATCTCCGATCATGGAAATAGTTTAAGTGTTGAAATGTAAAGTTACACAACTCAGCTACCTAGATTTCTTTAGTGGAAAGAAGCAAGAAAATGGTCATGTTTATTACAGAATTTATTTCTTTAAGCAACTTAACCCGTGAGCTTTGGAACTTAATTTGTTCATCATCTGTTTGAATACCATCTATGCACCATATACTGTTTTAGGTATAGGAAATAAAGCAGTCAGCAGTCAGCAGTCAGCAAAATGAACAAAGAGTTTGGGCTTTGGTCCTTTAGGTTACTCTAATTTGCCATCTTGTTATTATCAAGCAATTTGGTTTACAAAATTTTGGCTATTTAACTTCTCCCACAGAGTTCTCGTTGGTTGTTTCTTCTATAAGAGAATGGAGGATTGGGTTTAATTAGGTAGTTACCTGTCCTTGATGTCACCCTGATTGAGGTAGGATTGGGGCTTAGAGACTGAATGAAACGAGACAGCCCAACAGTAAATTAAACCCAACAGTAAATTAAAGAATGAAGTCAGGCAGACCCAAGGAAAATACATGTTGGTATAAAAAAGAACATTATCATTTAACCAAATATTCAGCCCATGACTGCTCTCATACAGAGCCAGGTGAAGAAATTGAAGGTGTCAATGTTTAATTTCAAGGTGCTCTTTCTGTAATTAAGGATGTGTGCTAGCAAGAGAAAAATCAGAGAATAGTTCTGACTGCAACTTTGATCAAGTGATTGGCTCTGATTCATCTGCTAGGCAGAAATCTAGGTGCATTTACTAATTTTCAGTTGCCCACTGTTGGCTGCTGCCTTAATGGGCGTCCATATGTTTGCTCTGTAAGAGGGTTTAAAGGAGGTCTATACCTCTGGCCTCCCCAATTTTTAAAAAATTTTAAGTTACTATGGGTATATAATAGTTGTGTATACTTTCCTCAATTTCTGTAGTGTCTTACCTTTTTGCTAGGCAAGCACTGTCTCCCCTGGTTGCTTCCTTAGCCTGGGTGTATCTGTGCCCTCGCCGTACGGGGACTGGCTTTCCCGAACATGCCCTGACTCTTCAGAGTATGTTCAGAACGTTGGTTCAGCTGGTTCAGAACGTTGGGTTGTCCTGCCTGCAGGAACTTGGTCACACATGCGTGTGCAGGTGCTCAGACGTGCTTTGGCCGCAGTCACAGAGTGTGCACAACATCTGGATATGTGCCAAAGGGAAAGATACACAAAACCGCACCTAAATCTGCCCATATGGTATTTTTTTATGCTTTTTATTCTATGTTGATCCTTTAAGACTCAGCTTAGGAGTGGTCACCTCCTCTAGGAAGCTCTCCTGCCAATTCCATTTGTACTTTGTACCTCTATGAAATTTCCTAGTTTGTTTTTAATTTTTCATTATGAAATAATTTAAGATTTATAAAGAACTTAAAAAATAATATAGGAAATTCCTAAATACTCTTTGCCCAAGATCTCCACGTTAACATCTCACTAACCTCAGTACAAATAACAAAATCAGGAAAGTAAGTTTGATATAATACTATCTAATCTGTAGATCTTATAAATTTCACCAGTTGTTCCATTAATGCCCTTTATCTGGTCCAAGATCTGATCCAGAACCACACCTTGCATTTAGCTGTCAAGTCTCCTTAGCTTCTTTTAATCTGGAACTTTTCCTCCATCTTTCTTTGTCTTTCGGGGTCTTGATGCCTTTTTTTCTTTTTTTAAGAAATGGGGGTCTTTCTATATTGCCCAGGCTGATCTTGAACTCCTGAGCTCCAGTGATCCTCCCGCCTCAGCCTCCTGCGTAGCTGAGACTATAGGCATGTGCCACCATGCCCAGCTGGGTCTTGACACTTTTCAAGAATGCTAGCCAGTTTTCTGTAGAATTTCTTTCCTCAAGGTTAAATTCAGGTTATGCATTTTGAAAAGAATACCACAGAAGTGGTATTAGATCTTGCCATCGTTTTTGTTTTGTCTTTTGTTTTTAACTTATTTTGAATAATGATAGATTCACAGAACTTGCAGAGATAGTGTAGGGAAGTTTCATTCATGTACCCTTCACTCAGTTTCCCCAGTGGGTACATCTTATGCAACTTGTAGGACACTATCAAAACCTGGAATTTGACTGGGTGCAGTGGCTCACACCTGTAATCCTAGCACTCTGGGAGGCCAAGGTGGGAGGATTGATTGAGGCCAGGGCTTCAAGACTGGCCTGAGCAAGAGCGAAATCCTGTTTCTACAAAAAATAGAAAAATTAGCCGGGCGGGTGTGGTGGTGTGCGCCTGTAGTCCCAGCTACTCGGAAGGCTGAAGCTGGAGGATCATTTGAGCCCAGGAATTTGAAATTGCAGTGAACTATGATGGCGCCACTGCACTCTAGCTGGAGAGACAGAGTGAGACTCTGTCTCAAAAAAAAAAAAAAAAGAAAAAAAAGAAAAAACCCAGAAAACCTGGAAATTGACTTGACACTGGTACACTGTGTGTATGCAGTTCTATGCCATTTTCTCATCACAGCATGTAAGACACAGAGCAAGTCTATCACCACAGAACCTTTATAGTCACGTCACTGCCCCCTCTGTGCCTCACTGCTGCCATCTTTAACCTCTGGCAAGCACTAATTTGTTCTCTATTTCTATAATGTTGTCATTTAGAGTCTATCATATAAATGGAATTATATAGTATATGACCTTTTGAGACTGGCTTTTCCCACATCACAATGCATTTGAAATCCGCCCATGTTGTAGCCTGCGTCAATAGTGTGTTCCTTTTTATTTTTGGATACTATCATGTGGTATGGTTGTGCCACAGTTTAAACATTCACCCACTGAAGGGCTTTTGGATAGTTTCCAGTTTTTGTCTATTGTGAATAAAGTTGCCATGAACCTTTGTGGTGAGGTTTTGGTGTGGACATAGGTGTTCGTTGCTCTGGCATGTCTTACTATGGTTTTTTAACATTCAATTCGTTTTCTCTCTCCTATTCTAGTCCTTGAAGGTAAGGAGCTTGCCTTATATCTCTGTTGTCTCAGAGCTTGGCACAGGGTAGGGGCTCTAGGTGTGTGGAATGAATGAAAGAGTCAAACATCTTAAACATTTTATTTGAGTGTGTAGGATTTCTAACCATATAGAGCTCCAGAGAATGCAGATTGTGTCTTAGTCTTTCGCATGCCATTTTGTATACATTTACGTGTGTCATTTGACAGGATAATTATGCATATACGTGCAGTATATGGCCCCCATGTAGTGCCATTGTCCCATTTTGGTAGTTAGGTACTTGTGGATGTGACATTGCGGGTTAAGCCTCAGCATCCTATGTTAGAGAAAGCTTGTCCCATGTTCTCTTCTCCATACCCATTATAGGGTGGGGGTATGTGAGACTGGGCTGTTATTCTGATGTGATGCCATTAAACAAAAGAGTAGGAGAAAGATCAGCTTAGTTTCCTTCAAGCTTTGCTAAAACGTTATTTATTGCTAGGATGTTTTCTTTGAAGATTTTATCCTCTACATTTTGCTTCGAATCATTGCTTGGATTCTGTTGTTTAGTATCCCCAAGAGGTTAATCTTCTTTTAGAGCACGTGTACACATGAACTAAGGGTCTCACAAATAAATATAGGAAAAGGACACATGAGAGGATGGGCCGAGTGTAGGAGTAACGTTACTGGAGTCCTGAGAACCATCTGACTAGCATATCATATGCGATGCCACTAAATGGTGACCCTAAGCCATGCATCCGCCAGTAAATTTGTCAAGGAAGTATAAACTAAGCCCTCTTGTCTTAATCATTTGCTCACCAGATGAGTGTTGCTGAATTGTTCGTTTCTTTTTCTCCCACTCCCCCACCAACAGCTGATGACAGTTCGGACTATTACAGGAAATATCTACTATGCAAGGTCAGGAACGAAAATTGTTGGGAAGGTTCATGAAAAGTTCACGTTGATTGATGGCATTCGTGTGGCAACAGGCTCCTACAGGTAAGTTTCTAACCTGTCCCTTGCTTATTAATCTAAACTCTTTGGAAGAAACATGTCATGTAAAGGTAAAAGTTTCTTTTTCCTCTCAGTGAGAGCTTTTATGGCCAGGCATTCTGATAGGTGCATGCGTGTGTGTGTGTTGGTTAATGAGAGCCTCTTTCTGTTGGAGGTAATCAAGGTGGAGGTCACCTCCCCTGTCACATGTGGTCCATAAGATTAAAATGCAGAGGTTAAACTTGCCTCAAGGCCACACCAGTCAGCAAGTCCTAGATTTAAGCCCTGGCCCAGGGGGACAAATTGGGGGTTAATGGTGACACACACAATCTCGAGTCCTTGTTCCGTAGGGATTTGGACCCCACTTGCCCTGCTTACTTGACGGTAAGGGCAGTTGCAGACATCAGCATCAGTGCTGAAGGCAGAGCCAAAGCTGTCACCTTCAGACTTAAGTCATTTACCTTGCTTCTAGCCTGTAATTTAGTGCTTTAGGCTAGAAAATACTGATCACGTTTCTGACCCCACCTTTGAAGTTTCACTTTGGCAATGGTGCCTTAAGGTAGAGTGCAGGGAAGCTGAATAGAAGGTGGGCATACTGAGTGGCTGGTACTAATCTCCAGAAGTTGTGCCACTTACGTGGCTCCAATGGTTGTGTGCTTTGCTACTTCTGCATTAGATTGGCTGATGGTGTGTATGAAGTGCATTCGTAGAGTTTTAAAAAGAAAAACTCATTTTTGAAGAAATGTATGTCCCTGAGTAATAATTACATGTCAGCCATGGGTAAAGGGGGAAATGTGAAAGTTCATGGAAGACGAAGTGTAAGATTAAGAAATTCCTGATACTTTTCAAACAGCACCATCATTGCTCAGAACAAAATTGGAACTCTTTCTTGAGACTTCCTTTTGTAAGAAGTTTAAAAGGAACAGGAGGAAACTATATTTTTTTACACAAAGTAGGATTTATCTGTATCAATGAAACTTAGCTCCAAATGGTTTATGGCTGTTCTAAAATAAAAAATGTACCATCTGCAAATGATACATGCTGCCGTTGATGTTGATGATAGCTTCCGTTTATTGAGGACAATTTGTAATCTTGATGTTGGGTAGGTGCTTTGTTTACATGATCTCATTTCAAAAGAATCTTCCTTCTCAGGTTTTGAAGGCAGTTCTCAGGTGGAATTTGCACTAGCTGAGATTCTTGGTTGCAAGAGACAGAGTTGACACCATCTTTTATGATCTCATTTAAAACCTACTTCTGGTATACATTCTGTACCAGTGCAAGTGTAAGAAAGCTAACTCAAACTACTTTATGCAAAATGAAACTCATCTACTTGCAGAACTTGGAAGTATAGGAAGGTACAGCTGGTTTCCAGCTCATTTTGACGTAGGAGCTATACCTTGATCCAGGTATACTGTCCCCTGGCTCTGCCTCTCTAGTTGATCTACATTCTCAGGCAGGCTCTCCCTTTGAAGGCAAAGATCCTGGCATACTAACACGGCCTGTGTCTCCCACAGAGTGAAATTCTCTTTCTCTTAGTATTGCTATGAATCCCTGAAAAATTACTTGGCCCTGGTGGGGTCACATATCCCCTAGGATGAGTCTCAGCACCCAAGGGGATAGGATCTCTGGCTCACCTGGATCACATGCCGCCTCATTGTGATTGGAGAGGGTGCAATAATAAAAGCTTTCTTGGGTAGGGGTGGGCGTGAGTTCTGTTAGCAGAGGAAGGGGAAGGGATTTCCGCTGGATGGGCAAGGGCAAATGGCCATAGATCAGCTCTGACCATGTGTTGAGCAATGGTGATTTGTGAAAATGGCAGTGCTGTGTGAGGTAGCAAGGGGCAGGGCATTAGCAATTTGTACGGACTGGGTCTGACCTGGGGTCCACCAGTAGCTTCCTGCTGTGACATCTCTAGCTGGTTTCCTTACCTCTAAAATGAGGGTGTTGGCCGAAATATTTCTAGGTTTTAAAAACTCTGAGGCAGAGGACTGTGTAGGTTTCAGTGTGTTGGTTAAACAGTTGTCCTTTTTACTTTTGTGTGAACACATATATATGTCCTGTACATATGTTAAGGCTAGTTGAATGCATGCTAAATGGTAGGTATGCTATTGCCAAAGTTGTGGAGCTTATGGGCAGGATATCTAGGTTATATTATTATGCAGATTGACAATAAGTAACCTAAAATTGCTCATCCTTACCAGTTTCTGTTTGTTTGTTTTTAATCCTTCAGTTTTACGTGGACAGATGGCAAATTAAATAGCAGTAACTTGGTAATTCTATCTGGCCAAGTGGTTGAACACTTTGACCTAGAGTTCCGAATCCTCTATGCCCAATCAGAGCCCATCAACCCCAAACTCTTGTCTAACTTCCGGATCAGCAACAAGTTTGACCATCTGGCTGACCAAAAACCACTGTCCAAGGAGCCCACGTTGGGCAACCTGCTGCGGATGCGGCTGGCCAGACTCTCGAGCACTCCCAAGAAGAGTGACCTGGACTCAGAGGTGCCCACCGAGGGCAAGGCAGGGACCAGGCGCCGTGACTCTGAGTCATCCACCATTAGTGAGGAAGACCGCTGCACCAGCCACAGGGATGAACTGGAGGGCAGAAGGGCTGCCGACGTGGCCACACAAACAGAGCCAGGAGAGGAGGTGCCCGCGGTGCACACGACCGAGGTGGGAACACAGGTCAGCGCCAGCATGGCGTGTGCTGGCACCCAAGCCGCAGTCTCCACCAGGGCAGCGAGCTCCCAAACCGTGGTTTGGTCCAGGTCAGCCACCACTCAGACTGATGTGGACGAGAACATTCTGTTTTCTCAGGGAACCCAGTCGAAAGAAGGGTCACCAGTCTCAAAAATGTCTGTGTCGACATCTTCCAGTTTAAAGTCTTCCTCCTCTTTGTCTTCCCAAGGCTCCGTGGCAAGCTCCACTGGCTCCCACACTTCCCTCAGAGCCACCGACGTCCACAGTCCTGGATATGCCAAATACCTGGGCACCCCCCACTTGGATCTGTACTTGGGAGACTCATTTAGAAACTTGAATAAAGAGCGGCAGTTTCACTTTGCTGGTATCAGGTCCCGGCTCAACCACATGCTGGCCATGCTCTCAAGGAGAACATTCCTTACCGAAAACTACCTTGGCTTTAATTCTGGAAATTTTAACAGAGCGTCAGTTAATTTGCTTGCTATCAGAGATCTAGCACTTTATCCTTCTTATCAGTAACTGCTCAGTGTTCAGATGCCTGGGCTCAGCCAGGCTTGACATCATCAAAGCTTCCTGCTTTAAAAAATATGACGTCCCTAATGGCCTTTCTTTCACCTGACTTGTAGTCACCTTGGCTATCTTTGAATTCTATAAGCTACACATTATTTTTACATGCTTTTATTTTTCTCATGTATAAGCCAGGTATTGGTTTTATGGTTTAAACACTATAGGTACAGGTTTTTTGCACGATTCTAATACAGTCATGCACTACATAATGATGCCATGGACCACATGTACGACGGTGGTCCCATAAGATTATAATACCATATTTTTACGATACTTTTTCTATGCTTAGATACATAAATACTTACCATTTTGTTACAGTTGCCTATAGTATTCAGTAGAGAAACATGCTATACGGGTTTGTAGCCTAGGAGCAATAGGCTATATCATATAGCCCAGGTATGTAGGATATCATACCACATATCTAGGTTTGTGTAAATGCACTCCATGATGTTCATACAATGATGAAATTGCCTAAAGATGCATTTCTCAGAACATATCCCTGTCATTGAGTGACATGTGACTGACTGATCCGATATCTCGTAAAGAGACTGTTTAGGTGTTCTAAGGTCAATTCAGGCAAGAAATATGTTTTGTATTTTTCTTAATTTGTATGTTCTTCTGTTTCAGAGGTTTGGATCACCACTGTTTTTGTGATCAAAATCCTGTTTAGAAAAACAAAACTGTTTCTTGTTTATCTCTTTAGAGTATCTGTGTTCTTAGCATTAAATAAACAACTTTTGATTGCTTGAGTACTTTTTTTTCCCCCTCTGGCACTTTTTTCTTTAAATCTAGGAGTATGTCACAAATGAATGTACCTATTAGATACCTAGGCAATTATTCTTACAGTGTCAGGGTGGGGAAGAAGTAGATGATCCAGATTGTAAAAGGGAAAATATATCCACTTAAAACTTAGAAGACATAAAGCTAGTATCGGCATTATACCTTCATTAGCATTTTGAATGTTAATGCTCCTCTATAGTTTGAGTGAGGAAACTGGCCAGAAATAGCAGGCCTTTGCACGTGCTCTGGCTGTTCTTTTTTCAGAGGAGAAGGCTGAGCTACTTCCATTTGGACCTTGGTTCTCTGCTGCTCTGCCAAAAGTAGTGTATGTTCCTGGATTCATCCCTGATGTTAGCTCTAGAAGTGGCCCCATGGGTCTCGTTTCATCAGATGGGTGTTTTGACAGTGATTTAGCAATCCGATATCCTGGAGTAGGGGCAAAAGAGGACACTGACAATTATCCTAGATTCCTGATCCAGTGGCAGGCAGGCAATGTAACTGGTTTCTACACCCTGCTAATCAGGCTGTACAATCCTGTTTTTGTCTCATTCACATGGACAGACAAAACGAAGAGAGTTAGATGCTGGCTTCTTCTTTCTCTTGACTTGGCTAGAGAAAAAGAGATCTATAATAGGGGAGGGCGTTGTCTGCCACCTAGAATGCTAATGCACTTGGTTCTGAGTGCTCCTGCACTCATGCGTGTGCCAGGACTGTCTTAGGATGACCAGGTTATTTGCTGGGTTAATGCTGTAATCTGGCCGTGAAGCAAATGTAAGGAAACTGGCCCATGTCTGGTTGTAAACAACTCTGGGCTAAGCCTTGAATAAATATATTGTTATTTGAAACCATTTTGCAGATATAGGTCACTTCATTTATTTGGGCTTTTTAAGTGAACCATTTTGCTTAGGTGAGGTTGGTTTGGGTTTTCTATCACTTGTATCCATAAAAGCCGTAGGTGGTGCAAAAAGGAAAACACCTAAATCCTTTGTCTCCTAAAAATGGTCAATATGCTTGGTCTGGAAATATTTCAAAGCAAAAAGTACCAGTTACCATAGGCACAGAAAACTTCTATGTCATACCCATGTAACATGATTTTGAAGAACATTATGTTTCTGGAAAACCTACGATCGTTTGGAAGTTGCAAAATTCACCTCTATGTAACAAAATGATTAAACTTTTATAGAATTGTTGACAATGGACTAAATAAATTCTGGATGCCAGCTCAAGAAATAAATTTTAATTTTAGCGGAGTTAGTTTAGGCCATTCTTTCTGAAAATAGTTAATTAGGAAGACTAATAGTCTGTTGAGACCATTTCTAGTTTGTGACAATAAAACCACACCATCAACACTTATTTAAGATATTTAATGGAAGTCTGTCTAAGGAATAAAACCTATTGGGGACAGTTGGACTTTGAGAACTTTCTGAAGCAGATGAACTAATTCTCTTCTAGGAGAGTTAAGCTCTAGTGGATTTAAATGGCCCATGTGGTTGAAAAAACACTGGCCTGGGACTTAGAAAGCCTGAGTTCTAAATGTTTCAGTTCTGATACTATTAATAAATTAGTCCATTGATTCTGACCAAGTCCTTCTAACCTCTATGGATCTCAATTTTCTCTTCTATAAGACAAGGAATTTAGGTTAGATGTTGATGAAGGTCTCCTCTAGTTTTAAGATTATGATCCAATAATTTGGGAATGGCCACTCTAGTGTCTCTTTGTAAACAGGAAGATTTCTTAAGTCATGAATAATACATAAAATATAGAAACAATTTTTAAATGGTACTTATTTCATCTTTGCTTGTTTCATGTGTAAACCTTGTTTTCTGTATTTGGGCCTTTAGTGAAAATAAGAAAAATAAAACAAGGAAGGATCAATGTAATGAAGAACTAAAACTAAGTATAAAGCATTGTGTTCACATACATGTTACTCAATAGGCACTGTTACAGGGCTATAAATATGAATGTGACATGGTCTTTGTCCCCAAGAAGTTCCCAGTATAATAATAATAGTGAGGCAGATTAACTATAGTTCAGCTAAATAAGTGTTATCCCAAAAGTGAGCATACAGGTTCTGAGTCTGTAGGAGGAATGCATTAAGTTGGAAAGCAAATTCAGAGCTGGTCCTTAAAGGATGAGGACATTTTAAAAGACGGATGGAGAACTCTAGGCAGAAAGATTAACATGTATTGAACCCTCTTCATTATTATGGAAATAAATCCAAGGAGGTTATTTGTTAAATGATTCTATGCAGGTAAATTCAGATTTTTCTTGCTGGTGGATTTGCTCTGTTTGAGTTGAGGTACTGAGACCTGACATTGATTGCCTGCTACATCTTGGCATCCTGTTAGGTACTTTACATGTCATCTCATTTAATACCTTTTTAAAACCTCATTTTACAACTAAGATTAAACGACAGCTAGGAGCTAGGAAATGTCAAAGTCAGCACTCTGAGTCAGGGCTGCTTGTCTCCAGAGCCCTTACTTTTGTGTTAACGGAAAAGCAGCCAAACTCTAAAATAATTTAAAGAGGTTTATTCTGAGCCAAATTTGAGGACCATGGCCCAGAGCCACGCCAAAGAATCCTTGAGCAAGTGGCTCAAGGCTCATTTGCTGTGGCTGAGTTAGAGTTTGGTTTTTATACATTTCAGGGAGACAGGGATTACAGGTAAAATCATAAATCAATACATGGAAGGCATACATTGGTTTGGCCCCAAAAGGCAGGACATCTCAAAGCGAGGGCTTACAAGTCACATGTGGATTTAGGGATTCTTTAGCTGAAAGAGTTAGGTTTTGTCCAAAAAACCAGGGATCAGCAGAAAGCAATGCTTGAGTTAAAATAAGGGTCCTCTATCTTTCAGGTGATGCTATACTGGAATCAGTTTTACTGAGATTTTACCATTTGTAAGTGTGACTCACCAGGCCCCCTTAAACATGAATTTGGGCAAAAGAAAAAGATCAGAGTTTAGTCATCACTTGTTATAGCTGCCATGTCTCTTAAAGAATTCAGAATTTCCTTCATAACTTTAAAAATGCAAAGATTCTGAAGCCTTTCACTTCCTTCCAATTAGTTGCCTGCCTATAAAGTACTTCCTCCCCTTGAGCTCATTAGGCCTCATTAACTCTCCTTTGAATTAGTGGAATCTTCCCAAGCTGTTGATGTAAGAAATCTGGAAGCTTCTTAAAATGCAGGTACCCAGGCCATGCCCCTGGAGATTGATTCGAGATTGGATCCGAGCCTAGAATGTGTATTTTTAATAAGAATTTGATTTGTGAGCATCCGATTGTCGAAAACGCTGAGTTAGTGCCCTGCCCTAACTGATCTACCCATTTCTAGTCTCTTCTTGCAACCCATGCTCCCCCTCCCCGCCCCGTTTTCCGGCATTGCGCTCAAGGTCCCTGAAGGCTCCCATGCCATTTCACGTTGCTTTACTGGCTAACAATAAACACTACTCTATCGAGCATTTATTCATTTAGTATACACCCCTACTCCCACTGGGGACGCAAGCTCCATGAAGAGGCTGAAATCGCAGTACCTGGTCTCCCAATAATTACTGAATCATCAAAATAACGAGGTAGTTACTATTTTTACCCGTCAATCTGGAAATAAGGACACTAAAAGACAAGTAGCGAAGTTAGGATAGTCTGTAACTGTATTCCGCAGTTAATCCGAGTAGCACTGCCTCGGCGCCCACTGCGTGCACGATGCCGCGCCGGCAGCGGCGAGACTCTGACGCCAACGGTGCTCTCCCAAAGCCCGCCCTTCCGCAAGCGTGCAGCCGCCACTCGGGCGACGACATGCTCCCAGAAGGCCACCTGGAACACCGACCCACTACGCCAAAGAGAAGCAGAAAACCGCGCTCTTCTCCACAATATGGCGGGGCGAGGTCACGTGGCTTCGGGGGCGTGGCCAGAGCGCTCCCCGGGGACGTACCGTAGGTCACGTGGTTCAGAGGGCGGAAACCATGGGGGCGTGGCCGTCACACTGCCGGATCTGCCTGGGCAGAGGCTCCTCTCGGGCCACGCCCCCTGGGCCCTCGCGTGCTCCCGCGCGACTGCGGGGCGGAGCCTTCCTCGTGACCTTTCACCCCAGCATGGCTGCGCCCGTGGGACCGGTGAAGTTCTGGCGACCTGGTAAGGCCTTTGGCGGAACGCTGGGCAGATGCGGCGGCCTGACTTCGATCTTGGCGCAGCAGCCGGCGCCCTGGGGCCTGCGGACTTGCTGCAAGTCCTGACCTCGGCGAGCTAGGCACTACCGTCTCTGTGCGGGTGGACTGTGCATCTCAGGCCCCCACAGTGGTCCTGAGGGATTCGGGGATCCTCCCCTAGCCTGGGCGGAAACTCTGTGTGACCTTGTTCAAATCTCACAGCCTCCTGGGGCCTTGTTTATCTCGTTACTGATAGTTGTCCTGCCCACTTTGCGAGATGGGGAATCCTAATCCCCGCACGCCTTGTTACCTCCCTGCGGCTGCACTGGGGCCCGACAAGTGATGCAGCTCAGGGCTTTGGAGCTGAAGCTGTGGAATCAGACTACCCGGGTTCGAATTTTCATCTCTGTATTTAGTCGTAGGGTGACCTTGGGCAAGTCTCCTCACCTGTAAGATGGGCAGAGTAACAACATCTGTTCTGTGGGCACAACGCGTTGTCTGACTTAGAGTAAGTGCTCATTAAAAAAGACAGTATTTTAGAGTAATTCTTGTCCATCCCGAATGTCTACGGAAAGTGAACATTCTCCTTCATATTACGTGCCACCCACTTCCTCTCTTGCAGACTAACGTGAATCACAATCACAAAATGCTTTGCTTGTTTTGATATTTTTATTGAATGTGTGTATGTCAGACCACGCTAGATGCATTAGTTCCTCCCAGTCCATCAGTTTCTTGTTAGAAAACCAAGTTTCTTAACAGTTACCAGCTTGTTTTTTTCTCCATCACCTGCACGTCTGCAGGTCTGGATGTGCAAAGTATATTGCAGCAAAAATGACATGACACAGAGAAGGTAATATAAGGAAAGCTTTTAAAGGGTTATTTATTTATTTATTTGAGATAGAGTCTCAATCTGTTGCCCGGGCTAGAGTGCCGTGGTGTCATCCTAGCTCACAGCAACCTCAAACTCCTGGGCTCAAGCAATTCTTCTGCCTCAGCCTCCCGAGTAGCTGGGACTACAGGCATGCATCACCATGCCCGGCTAATTTTTTCTATATATTTTTAGTTGGCCAATTAATTTCTGTCTATTTTTAGTAGAGACAGGGTCTCGCTCTTGCTCAGGCTGGTTTCGAACTCCGGGCCTCAAGCCATCCTCTTGCCTTCGCCTCCTGGAGTGTTAGGATTACAGGCGTGAGCCCTTGCGCCCGGCCCTTAAAGGGTGTTTAAGAGTGGTTCCCTGAAATTCCCACCATGTGTATGTAATGTGAGAGATAATCCCAAACAAGAGATGTGCTGAATTAATTTTTTAAAAAAATCTGTAGTTTATCACCTATTAACAGTTTTATGATTCAGCATTTCAAGTCATTGGCCTATTATCCATCCAAGTTTTATTTGCAGCCCAAACTAAGATTTCATCAAGTAATGAGATATCTTTTATTTATGCAAGCCTTTAGTAACAGGTGAAAATGTTAAGTATACTAAAGGCCTGAATGAATTGTTGAAAATCAGACCTAGAGTACTATTCTGGCTAGAGTGTGGAATTACTTGAAGAGTTCTATTCCATTGTTTAGTTCATTCATTGAAGGTACACTTGTTGAACACCTAACACTGTGATCACGAGATAATTATAGATGACCAGGGCTCTGCTCTCAAGGTGCTCTTCTCTCTCAATTGAATAAATGAGGCAGAATAAGGTGGTAAAGAGTATGGGCACTAGAGTCAGACTGTGGTCCCCATCTTGACTGCTACTTACTAAAAATTACAAAGTTGTTACTCCCTTAAACACAGAGCATACTCTCAAGGAAAAACAAGCAGAAGCAGCTAGAGTGGGCTGTGGGGTATTTGTAGAGGGAAAGCAGCCCTGATGTTCTGATTTGGCTGAATGAAGTCTTTTGTAAGGAGAAGATATTCTCTTTATTGACTGACAGTAGCTCTCCTTGTAAAAGAGCTCATAATGGAATATACTGAGATAGACTGGGCTGTAGGTTAGAGACATGGCAGGGAGGGATATTGAAGAAGACCCCCTGCCCACGGGTGGATTTTAACCCTGGTGTGGGAGGAAATAAGAGACCTTGTAGGAACAGTGTTAAAATGTTCCAGAGAGAATGTGACGGCTTACAATGTGGTCTGGAAAGGAAAGAATTCAGGACAAAAACACAGCAGAAGAGGATAAAGTATTTGCAGTAGTTTTCTTAGGTAAAGATTACAAGAAATTATTAAGATGTATTGAGGCCAGGCGTGGTGGCTCACGCCTGTAATCCTAGCACTCTGGGAGGCCGAGGTGGGAGAATCACTTGAGGAGTTTGAGACCAGCCTGAGCAAGAGCAAGATCCCACGTCTCTACCAAAAACAGAAAAAAATAGCTGAGCGTGGTGGCATCCACTTGTAGTCCCAGCCACTTAGGAGGCTGAGGCAGGTAGATTGCTTGAATCCAGCAGTTTGAGGTTGCACTCTACCCAGGGTGACAGAGTGAGACTCTGTCTCAAAAAAAAAAAAAAAAAAAAGATGTAGTGATAATGAAGAAAGGAAAGGAAACCTACTTCTTGGAGTTCAGGCCTTGTTCCAGGTCCTGTTCTATCTTTTATCTTGTTGAAAGGAAGGTCAACATTTTGGCAAAAGCATCACAGCAGTGTCCCACTTATTGATTTTTGGCAGTCTTGAACCTCTGGAACACAACTATGTTCCTGGAAGTAAATGGAAAAGGGTCAGAGATCTAAAGCAGTGATTCTTAGCTTTAGAGGGTGCGTGGACCCACAGCATTTTATATTCTGGTATATTATATTCTGCTGTGTTTTTGAAGAGAGGGAGTTCCTAGCCTTTATCAGATTGTTAAAGGGATCTGGGACCCCTGAAAAAATGTAAGAATAAATCACAGAGTCGAATGTTCTTGTCATAAAGCCCCTGTGCTTTCACAGATTCTGAGTTCAGAAGACTTGGGAGATGGTAGTTTTTGGTAATTATCCCTGTCATGCCCCCCCAGGAGGTTGTACAGCACATTATTGAACTTCTAGGAAGGATTTTTATTGATTGACAAGGCAGCATACTCCAGTGTTGAACAGCTCTACCTTTTAGAAATATCTTCCTTATGTTGAGTTGATTATGAACCTTGTGTCATTTACTTATTACTCCTAGTTCTGTCCTAGGGCCATACAAACAAATCAGCATGAAAAATTATGGAAGCTGATCCTAAAATTTGAACCCATGTTTCTCTAGAAGCTTTTTCCTTTTCAGGCTAAAAGTCTGTGGTACCTTCAACAGGTTTTCATGATGAAATAAGGCTTCCCTGTTCTTCACCATCCTGAGCACCAGTTTGTCATTGTTGTTAGCAAGAAGCTGTGGTGGGTATTGGTATTTAGTCTGCTAAGCACAGCGGTTTCTGGGAACAGCATTTCCCGTCTAAGCGCTCTGACGCTGCGGTTCCAGTGGGTCTGCCATTCACTGCATCCCACTCTGCTGGCCATGGTTGAGTTGCCATGGATCAGAGTGGACATTGGACCTAAGCTGGAGAAGAAGCCAGTCCCTGACTGTCTAGTATAAAAGAGACTTTCTTAGCCTCATACACAACACACACCTGGGACTCCCAGTCCCCCTTGCAGTGTCTTTATTTCTCTCCATAACATTTATGACCACTTCATGCACTAAGTTACATTCTACTGAGAGGTTTGGGCTGGTATCTGTATTGCTCACTGCTGTATTTCTAGCACTTGGAGCAGTGCCTAGCCCAGAGTGGGTCCTCCCTCGGTCCATCCTCGCTGGGTGAGTGAATGAATGATTGGTAGAGGAGGTGTGAGCTTGAGCTCTGGCTCTGCCAGCAGCCTTGTTTCCAGCTCCTATAGAGAAGCCAACCTTAAGGGAGCGAAAGGAACTTGCAAGAGGTGTTAAGATGAGAGAAGGAGAAAGCCATGGCTGCTTTGAGTCCCCACGTGCTGTCGTCGCTGTGCCTTGGTGCCATCGTGAAGTAACAGGATTCATCCTTTTTCCTCAGCTAGTTCCCACTGGGTTTCTTTCACTCCTGTTAAGAATTCAATAATAACATGGGCATAGAAGCCAGAACTACAGAAACTGTACTCTGTAATATACAGTTCTGGATGACCAGTTTGGAGCCCAGTGGGACTCTCCTTTGTTCTTGACACTGCAGTGAAGCTTTTAGGGAAGATTTCTGTGTTCTGATAGGTACTTTTCTAGATGCTTTCCTAAAGTTAAAGTTGATTATCTTTTAGTAGTTTGAGATTTTTAAAAAAACATTGCTTCTGCTCTGTATCTTCGTCTTTGAAAATTTATAACTTTCACACCTCTTTCTGTTCACTGCATCAGAGAATCTGAAAAAACATTTCTGCTGCAGGTACAGAGGGGCCAGGTGTCAGCATCTCTGAAGAGAGACAAAGTATCGCTGAAAACTCTGGGACCACCGTTGTTTACAACCCTTATGCTGCCCTTTCAATAGAGCAGCAGAGGCAGAAGCTGCCGGTGTTCAAGGTATGTCGAATAAGCGTGGTCAGTCTGGGGCGTGAATTCTGTGTCTGCAATAGCTTCGTGCTCGTTGCTGGGGGCGATAATATCCTATTGCTCTTAACGATTTTTTTTAGAGCACAGTGATCTCAGAAAAACCCTAATCCTAAGGGATTTCTTTTGAAAATATGTGTATTAACCTTTTAAAATCTTGAAAGTCATTAGATTTTTCAGTTAGATCTTACATATTGGAAAATTGGAAGAATAGGAATGACATTCTTTTTTCTCTACATTACTTTCAGTTATGGACAATTTCAAACATACAGAAAAGTAGAGAAAATAGCACAGTGAATGTTTATGTTTCCAGCTTCAACAGATTACCAGCATATGACTAATTTTTGCTTTCTTTTAAAAGATATTCCTTTAAACAAAGTTAATTGGGAATATGAAGTTGTTTCAGTTGAAGAGGTCAGTTAGTACTGTCACTTTTGTTGAAACAGTGACAGGATTTTGGTGTGGTTACTGCATAGCAAGTGCATACGTACATCCAGATTCTCAGTTTTATTAATGCTTGTGAAATGGATGTATGCTTAGCTACAAGAGACCAAAGTATAAACTAGAATTCATTCAGAACATGTTTGATTATGGTGAACTGTAGTTCTCCTGTACAGATGGACACAGTTGATGGACACACTTTCTCCCCATTGGCAAGTCCACATGGGAAGCCAAATTGTAATCACGAAGTACAGAGCCAAAAGCAGATTAGATAAATTTGAAGGATATTCATTTCATACAGCCCCCTGTGAGGGGTGATGAATAACTCCCTGCTGCACAAGGTGTGTCTGGAATGACCCGAGTAGGTGTGATCACCAGTACCTGCATCTCTTTCTCTCTTTCTCCTGCCCAGTGCTGGGTGAAAGGTGCCGTGTTCTTACACTCAGGAAGTTCCTTTGTCTAGACTGTGCTGATAATTCCGCCTCTATTAATATGTTCTTTCTCCAAGCGGATATGAAACAGCAGTCTTCTTAATTTAGCCAAATTGTCTTGATTGGAGTTTTATGTGGCTCCAAACATTGTAGTCACTTGACGGTCTCTGGATTTCTTCCTCAGGTGACTAACCTCATTTGTTATGTTAACGAGTTTGACTCTCAGGAGATGAGGTGATAGGTTCACTGTTGCTTCCTTACCACTGAGGGATACAGTTTTAGCTGTGAAGAAGTGTCTGGACTCAGCTAGACTTCAAAGTTCAAACCTAAGTGTCACCATTTGCATGCTGTGTGACCTTGCCTCACCATTCTAAGCTTCTGATCCCTTATCTGTTATATGGGACTAATAGTAGCGCCTACCTCACAGGATTGTTATAAGGACTGGATGAGGTAATTTGTGCAGAGCATTTACTGAGATACCTGGCATGTAGTGAATGCTCAAGTGCAAGGAAATTATTGTTTATCTGAATATTTAAATTTTGGCCTTTTTTGATGACTATTTGTTCTGCTCTGCTTATAAGATAGAATAAATGAAATGGCTAATGAAAAAAAAGGAAAACAGGAAGTTGAGAAACATTGATGAAATTAAAATGGTAAGAAGAAGAGTATAAGTTATTGATATAAAGCAAAACAGAGTTTAAGCATGGTTGAGTTAGAAATACATTTTGATATTCTTTTTAAAATTTACTTTTTTCTGGAAACAGCTCATTTTGCAATGTTTGTATATCTTTGTTTAGGTCTTTTGAGACAATATATGGCTGTTTACAGTGTACGGTTATTCTTTTTCAGCTTAGGAATCATATTTTATACTTGATAGAAAACTATCAAACAGTGGTGATTGTTGGAGAAACGGGATGTGGGAAAAGCACGCAGATTCCTCAGGTGAGTACATATTTAATCTGTGTCTTTACACTTACACTTGGTTGGACAGAGTTTGTAACTTTAGAATTGTCTTTACTATCATTTGCATTTTTAAGGTCTCCTCTCTGGAAATATTCACCTCAACTAGATATTTTTTATTAAACTTTTGAGCCTTACAGTTGTTTGATTAGTACTAAAGTAACAGTTTGTCCTTGGCTTATTATAATTCCAAAATAGCCATCCCCTGCAAGGAACAGTGGGGACTCATTCAAAGATGTGTAATTTGTAGTTTTTGTCCAGATAATAACAATTGAAGAGGTGGGGCAAAATGAACCATTTTCTTTTCTTTTTTCTTTTTTGAGACAGAGTCTCACTCTGTTCCCCAGGCTAGAGTGCCGTGGCGTCAGCCTAGCTCATAGCAACCTCAAACTCCTGGGCTTAAGCAATCCTACTGTCTCAGCCTCCTGAGTAGCTGGGATTACAAGCATGCGCCACCATATCCAGCTAATTTTTTCTATATATATTTTTAGTTGTCCAGCTGATTTCTTCCTATTCTTTTAGTAGAGACCGGGTCTCGCTCTTGCTCAGGCTGGTCTCGATTTCCTGAGCTCAAATGATCCACGTGCCTCGGCCTCCCAGAGTGCTAGGATTACAGGCGTGAGCCACCACGCCTGGCCAAAATGAACCATTAATACTTGTAAATAAAAATTGGCTTTTATCGAATTATGCAATGCTGTGCAAGAACCCTCTTTTACCAGGAAAAATCATATGTGGATAGGAGTGGAAAGAAGGGTCAGGAGAGACCTTGGAAAGTTAGTGGCATTTGACATTGACCTTGAATGATTGATTAGTGGAAGCTGACTGGGAAGGTGTTTCAATCCAGTGAATATTGTGGTTAGAGATATTGGGGTGGAGAAGTGTAGGGTGAGTTCAGACTGTGTCTTAAGAACCTTGACTTGAAGAGTGAAAATTGAAAATTAAGTGACCAGGGTTGAGAGACCTTGGAGATTTTTCTTTCCTTTTTAATGTTAACTTTTATTAAAGTGTAAAATACATGCAGGAAAGTGCTTATGTTATAATTATACATCTTGATACATTTTCACAAGTGAGTACACCTGTGTTACCGGCACACAGTTTAAGAAACAGGGCAAGGCCAGAATCCCAGAAGCCCTCTCATGTCCCCTTCTGGTCTCTAACTGCCCTCTCTCCATCCCCACAGACATAAGCACAAGGGCAACTCTTATTTTCGCTTCTGACACCATAGGTTAGTTTTGCCTATTTTTGAACTTTATAAAGGAATAATATAGCTTCTTTTGTCCATTATGTGTGAGAGTCTTCTCTGTTGTTGAGTATAGCTGCGGTCTGTTCCTTCTCATTGCTGTGTAGCAGGGGGCAGCAGGTTACAGCTCTTGGCCCAAATCCAGCTCGCTGCCTGTTTCTGTAAGGAAAACTTTGCTGGCACACAGCCACACTTGCTTGTTGACATATTGCCCATGGCTGCTTTCATGCTATAACGCAGACTTGGGCAATTGCAACAGAGACCTTAAGGCCTTCAAAGCTTAAAAATTTACTATCTGGCTCTTAAACAAAAGTATTTGCCAATCCCTGCTATATGGTATTCCACTGTTTTGGTATTCCATGGTTTGTTTATCCTTCCTAGAGTTGATTGACATTTGAGTTCTTTCCAGGTTTTAGTTATGAATAGTGTTGCTATGAACATTCTCGTTGCTTGTCTTTGGTGAACACACGTGCACATTCCTGCTGGGCTATACCTAAGCGTAGCATTGCTGGATCCTATGTTCAACTTTAGTAAATAATGTCTAAGATTATCAGGGTGGTTGTATCCTTGTAGGGTTTCTGAGCATGTAAACCACATCATGAGCTGAGTTTTAGGGAAGTTTTTAAATTAAAATATAAGATGACTTCGCAACTGGAGGAGGCAGGCCATAGGAGGCTATTGCAGTGGTCTAGGGAAAAGAGGTATAATTGGGTCCTTGATTAAGAGGTGATAGTGGGATAATCTGGGGAGGATAGGAATGAAAGCAATTTTACAGTTTGGGTCTATAGAAATTAGAAACTGGATGGATATTTATGATGACAAAGGTAAAGGGATGTTGCGTTGGAGAATAGTGGTAGTGCTAAATACGATAGAAAAGTAAAGGTTTTTTTTTTTTTTTGAAATTAATGTGTTTGATTTTTAAACAGACTTATTTTTTCCTATATCATTGATGGTCTTTAATGACATTGTTATTAATAGGAAAATTATATTGGGAGTTTGAAACTTAGCAGAGGTCACATGTAGAGGGTATAGGCGTGGGATTGTCCACATGTTGATGGTACAACATCTTGATACATGCAGGAGTGAGAGGGAACAGAAAGATATGAGAAGAGAACCAAAGACAAAGACCTGGGGACGTCAACATTTAGGTGTCAGGAGCAGGAAGGAAACAGAATGGCAGCCAGGGAAATGGCAGAGGAACCATGAGACTGTCCATGGTCAGAGAAAGCAAACGAGGAGTAAGGTTTCTGGAGAGGTGGGTAGGCGGCAGTGGGCGGGGAACAGGAGACGTGATTCAGTCCTAGGTTGTTGGTCTTGGAGAGAGCAAGTCCAGTGGTAGAGTTTTATGATGAGAGATTCCCAGGGGAAGGTGATGAAATCCCTTTGCATTTTTGAACATATTAATGATGTATTATTGACTGCCTGGTCCAGACTTGTGGCTATGACAACATCTCTGTGTGGTTCTTAATTCCTTTGTCTGCTCCCCCATTCTAACTCTGAATAATGGGTTTAGGTTGGGACCCAGACATAGGCATTTTTAAAAAGTTACCCCAGGTGACCTAATGTGCAGCTAGGGAAAGGTAGGCAGAGGGGAATGACCTAGCAGAGAAAGAACTGTTTTGAAATGCAGACAGCAGAGAAAGTGGTGGCCTACAGGAAGAAGGTACCTGAATGTGCAGAGGGCATCAAGAGCCCAGCAAGTTACTTGAGTCTTACAGAGAGACACAGGAGAAGGGCCAGGTTAAATTACTGGGTGATTATTATTTAGAGAGTAATATGATAATCATAGTAACAAGTAATTATAATAATAGTAATAAGTAATTATAATAACAATAGTAATAAGTGCTACATAAAGTGAGCACTTTACATGTGTTGATCTATGGTCTGTCACATCTGTCAGATCCTCAAAGACCCTATGAGGTAGGTACTATTATTACATTTTACAGGTGAGGACACTGCAGAGTAGTCAGGTTAGGAATGTAGAACAGAGGTAAAAGGCCACGTGATAGTCCATAATTTTAGTTTGTTTTGGAATTAGTTTGTGGTTGTTTAGTTAGCCTAGGATAAACTGTGTTTGGTTACAGAGATCCTGAAAATCTCAGTGGCTTAAAAACACAAAGGTTTATTTCTTGCTCATATTATGTGGTCATCTTGGGTTGGCTTTGCGGCTACTCCATGTCATCATCGGGACTGTGGCTGATGGTGCAGCTTTCAAGTACCACGGTGGTACTTGTTGATCTTGTGGTATATGGCAGAATCTTGAGATGGCGCTTTAAACTTCTGACCCAAAGTGGCCCTTCTGCTCATGTACCTTTGGCCAAAGCAAGTTACATGGCCAGGCTAGATAGCACAGGGTAACAATGTATATAATCCTCCCACAGGGATGGGTAGCACATATTTGGAGCAATGCTAAATATATCACAACAGTCTGGTCATTTACCCCAGCGAGGCTTAGCTACCAGGGAAAAGAGGGAGCCTGCTGAGGGCTGAGTCTGGGGAAAAATGGCCAGGAGGAAACAGAGTAGGGGCTGAGGTTCCAAGTTGGGTAATATGACAGCAAATGAAGGTAGATTTTGTTGTTGTTGTTGTTTATTTTCAAGTCTTTTGCCCATTTTTAAATTGGATTATATTTTGCTATTGAGTTGCTTGAGTTCCTTACATAACATATTCTGGATATTAACCCTTTGTCAGATGCATAGTTTGCATATATTTTCTCCCATTCTGTACGTTGTCTCTTCACTCTGTTGATTGTATTCTCTGCTGTACAGAAGCTTTTTAGTTTGATGTGATCCCATTTGTCTATTTTTGCTTTTTGTTGCCTATGCTTTTGAAGCCTTATCCAGAGAATCCTTGCCCAGATCAATGTCATGAAGCGTTCCTGTATGTTTTCTTCTAGTAGTTTCATAGTTTTGGGCACCTTACATTTATGTTTTTAATTCATTTTGATTTGATTTTTGTATAGGGTGAGAGATAGGGGTTTAGTTTTATTTTTCTGCATGTGGATATCCAGTTTTCCCAGCACCATTTATTGCAGAAACTGTCCTTTCCTCAATGTGCAATTGGCTGTACATGCATGGATTTATCTCTGGGTTCTCTATTCTGTTCCACTGGTCTGTGTGTCTGTTTTTATGCCAAATACCATGCTATGTTGGTTACTATACCTTTGTTGTATATTTTGAAGTCAGGTAGTGTGATGCTTCTACACCTTGTCTTTTTTTCACATAATATATTAATATCATTCTTTATTCAGTTCCATAGGTTCCAGTATGTGTACATAGTTTATTTTACCAATCCTCAGTGATGGACATTTATGTTGTTTCCACTTTTGTGTTATGATGATGCAGTGAGTCAGTTTACAGATATATTAGTTTGTACGCATGTAGGTATATTTATAGAATAAATATAGTAGTTATGGAATTATTGGCACAAAGCACATGTACATTTGAATTTAATCATTTTATGGAATTGTATTTTATTATAAGCACTTTCTTTAAATAGGAAATGCATTTATTAATACATGGTATAAAATTTAAAAAGAACAAAGGAATAAATGGTGGACAGCGAATCTCCTAGGCTTTGCTGTTGACAATGACTAGATCACTGTGATAGATTGTATTATTGGCCCAAATATTTGCTGCCCCTCCTGTGGAGGATTATTCCTTTTTCTCCTGGCCATTCCATTCCCCTTCTCTGAGACAGTCACTGTTTCCAGCTTATTGTGAAGCTAAATTTGAGTTATGGCTTAGGAAGATTGGAAAGGCTGAGAACTGAAGGTTACAGCAAGTATATGAAGCAGGTTTTTCTCAATAAACCGTTTTGCTGGATTTATGGAGCATCTTTCCTTGGAAAAGTACAGCATGCTAAAGCACCAAAGACTTACTAGTTTTAAAATTCCACAAACTGTATATGGAACCTCGATGACTTTTTTTACTCTGTCAAAAAAATGAGCTATGAAAACAAGCTCTTCTTAACTACAATTTTTTGTCAGTACTGTTATTGGTTATTGGTGGAGTTCTTCCTAATTCTATCTTTTAGCTAGAAAGATCAGATTGTTTCGATCCTTGAAGAGTGGAGAACTGAGGTAGAATTCAGCCTATGGTTTAGTGATCTTCCTCCATGACACTCTCTGCCTTTTTTTTTTTTTTTTTTTTGACAGTTCAGCTCTGCTGCCTGGGCTAGAGTGCTGTGGCATCAGCCTAGCTCACAGCAACCTCAAACTCCTGGGCTCAAACAACACTCCTGCCTCAGCCTCCCAAGTAGCTGGGACTACAGGTGCTTGCCACAACGCCCAGCTAATTTTTGTTTCTATTTTTAGTTGCCCGGATAGTTTTTTTGTATTTTTAGTAGAGATGGAGTCTTGCTCTTGCTAAAGCTGGTCTTGAACTCCTGGACTCAAGTGATCCTCCTGCCTTGGCTTCCCAGAGTACTAGGATTATAGGCATGAGCCACTGTGCCTGGCTCCCTCTGCCTCTTGACATGATCACTACACCTGCTTTTTCAGTATCTTTAAATTTCCACTTCTCAGCAATCATAAGCTTGCAGTAGAAGTCTAACTCACAGTGTATTGAGGTGGCTAGCTTCATGGATAGGTTGTTTATTGTTATGAAAATTATTTTTCTTTCACTTAACACTACTGCTAAGAAGTTAACTATGTGTGTTTGAATTTGGATGATAGATTATGTCCCAGTTATGTGTCATGGCTTTGGTTTACCGAGCTTGGATTCTGGCACTTAGATTTTTGTGCATTTCCTTGGACAAGTTACGTGCCTCTGTTTTTTCATGTATGTATTGTTGGTGGTGATATATGTTACCTTCCTTATAGGATTTGTTGTGAGGATTAAATGGGGCAGTGGGGCTGGGCGAGGTGGCTCACGACTGTAATCCTAGCACTCTGGGAGGCCGAGGTGGGAGGAGTGCTTGAGTTCAGGAGTTTGAAACCAGCCTGAGCAAGAGTGAGATCCCATCTCTACCAAAAAAATAGGAAAAATTCGTCAGGCATGGTGGCATGTACCTGTAGTTCTAGCTACTGAGGAGGCTGAGGCAGGAGGATCCCTTGAAACCAGGAGTTGGAGGTTGCAGTGAGCTACGATGGTGCCACTGTACTCTAGCCCAGGTGACAGAGTGAGACCCTGTCTCAAAAGTAAACAAATAAAAATAAAATAAATGGGGCAATGCCTGTAAGGTACTCAGCACAGTTTCTGGCACGTAGTAAGGTACTCATGAATCTTAGCTATTTTCCTTGTAGTTCTGTTTTTATATTTGTATCAATGGGGCAGTTGGAGATATTTTGTGTGTGTATTTCGTACAAGAGCCACTTTATAGTTTTTATAGCAAAAAACATATTTTCTACAATTTTTCAGTCATTTTTAAACTTTATTTTTAACTGTTTTTAGACTAATAGAAAAGTTGCAAAAAAAATGGAGAATTCCCTTATACCTTCACCCCACTTCTAGTACAATAATCAAAAGCAGAACATTAATATGGGTATAATAGTAAACTACAGATCTTATGTAAATCTCATTGGTTTTCCTACTAATGTTCTTTTTTTAGTTCGAGATCCTACTCTGCATTTAGTTATTTCTCTCTCGTTTCCTCCAGTTTGTGAGAGTTACTCAGTCTTTCCTCATCTTTCAGGATCTTGACATTTTTTAAAGAATAATGGGCGTTTATTTTGTAGAATGTCCCTGAATTTGGGTTTATGTCATGTTTTCTTATGATTAGAAGGAGCTTATGCATTTTTGGCAAGAATACCACAGAGACGATACTGTGTCCTTCTTAGTGCATCTTGCCAAGTTCGTGGTGTTGATGTATCTTGCACTGGGGATGTTAACCTTGGTCTCTTGGTTAAGGTGCCAGGTTTTCCTGCAAAGCTACTGTCTTTCCCTTTCAGTTGATATATATCATGGGGGAAATATTTTCAGACTGCAAATAATCTGTTTTTCTTCAAACTTTCACCTACTAATTTAGCATCTTGTCTGTAGCAGTGATGATTTTCTTTTTTCCTCCTTCCCACTCCCTTTACTAAATAGACTCTTCTGTCAGGACATTAATATGGGTATAATACTAGACTATAGATCTTATGTAAATCTCATTGGTTTTCCTACTAATGTTCTGATGTACTAATGAAAGGAAGAACTGTCCTTTCTTCCCTATTTGTTTATTTGTTAGGTTGTTTGTGCATGTCAGTATGGATTCATAGATACTTATTTTTTGCTATGAGTTAAAATTCAATATTATCATTTTTTTGTTATTGCTCAAATCATTCCAGCTTTGACCATTAGGAGCTCCTTTGTTTTAGCTTCTGTTTTCTTATTAAAAAAGCCTCCATCCTTTTCTGACTGCTTCCATACTTTCTAGCACCACAAGCTGTTTCAGGCTCCTCTTTTCCCTGAACAAGCCCTGGCTCCTTTTGTTGGAGAACAGTGTTTAGGAATCAAGGTCTGGATCCCAGCATGCTCATTGCTACTGAGATACCACTGCTGTGAGTCTCAGTGAGCAGGCTTAGGAAATGTATGTATGAATATTAACCCATATGTATGAAAGCCTCTATAAATCTGTATCTCTATATATTAAACATCAGGCGTTTATACTAATACTTATGATTCTAATCCAATACCACAGGGTTCGTTTTAGCTTTTCCTTGTTTGTAACTTTTCTACAACAGTGAGAAACTCAGTCCTCATTATCTACAATATATTTACAAGTTCATTTAATTCTAGTATGCACGTAAAATAATTTCAGAATTGCTAACTCATACCCCTATTTGGGTATTCGCTAACATTACTAAATAGATTACAGCATTTATGTACAGTTCTTTTTGTCTGTAGCCTCAAAGCATCCAGTCAGGATACTGTGTTCCATCATTACTTAGGTTAGTTCTTTTCTTCTCCACTGGCTTTAGTGTGAATTTGGTTGTGTTAGTTATTTGTAATACAGAAAGGCTCATCTGTTAATGTTTCATTTCTTCTTGGTTTCCTTCCACATTTTGGTTGGTTTTATTTGTCTTCTGGATATTTAAAGAGTATGTGAAACATGCCTGTGGTTCTAAGAGTCAGAGCTACACGAAAAGATCTGCTCGGAGCATTCCACTCCCTCTTCATCCCTGTCGCCCTGTTTCCGTTTCCCTTTCTTTCCGCCCCTTTCCCACCCATTCCTGTAGACATCCATTTTCTTTAGTTTCTATATTATCTTTCCTTTATTTCTTTTGAACAAGTGAGTAGATATATGCAGTAGCTTTTAAAATCTTTTTTCTATTATAGAGGTAATATATTGTCATAGTAAAACAATTAGACATTTAGAAAAATATGTAACTCTGATAACCACTTTTATTCATATTGGATTTTAAGTGCATATAATCAAATAAATGTATATCAAATAAGAAATAAATCGAATACATTTACTCAAATTAGATACATATCAATATAATCTAATGGCATATATTCATATATATAGAATCTATTTTTATTTAATTTGACTAAAATGTATAGTTGGTATTTACATTGAGCAGTCTCTGCATGTGCTTTAAGATTCTTTGTTCTACAGATTTAGCACTATTCTGAGTGGCCCATGTATAATTTTTTGTTCCTTGAGGCATCTGTAATACATGGAAATTTTGTGGGACTGGGGAGTTATAATGCTAAATTTGTGCCTTGCTTCTTCTGTTGATCAACATTGATGTGAACTTAAGTAAACTACCTAACACTTCCAAGCCTCAGATCCTTCTCCTGTAAAACAGTTTTCAAAATTTTGCTGGAACAAGAACTATGCTATTTCCTTTCTCAGTGATTTTAATACAGTGCGAGGGTACCTTGGGGGAGATTATTTCTAGAGAAGTGGTATCAGATGTATACTTAGATGTGATTTTGTTTGTAGTACCTGGCAGAAGCTGGCTGGACTGCCGAAGGAAGAGTGGTGGGAGTGACCCAGCCTCGGAGAGTGGCTGCTGTTACAGTGAGTTTCTTTTTGTATTGCAAACGTTCTATCGGCATCTTCTACTTCTATGACTCTTTCTATTTCCTAAAAGCTCCAAATAAATAGAAGTTGCTCCTTAAGAATTTAATTATTCAGTTTAAAAAGAACTATGATTTGAATGTTTTTATAAAATTGATACCTGCACATTATGAACATTTTCAGTAATAGTGCTGAGGAAGTAAAAACGAAACAAATTTAAAAAATATCCAAAATTTCACCATCCAGCAAAAACATCATGAACATTTGTGAACATCATTCCAAGCTTCTCTTAAAGGTAAAGATGAATGGTTGGCTGGCTGGACATAAATAATTTTAATTAATAAAAATGGGATCATAACCATATGTTTGTTTTTGTTGAATTTAACAAAATAGGAAACTGAAGTGAAACAAGAGTAGTCACTGAACTTTAGACAAGTGTTTGTTCACCACCAGACAATTTATTGAAGTTTGAAAAGTAAAAAAAAAAGATTACAGAAAAACCCAGGGTGTTACTTGTTTTTCATACTACATGGTATAGTTTCTTGTTATGAAAGAAGAAGAAATTAGCATACATGTTTTTCTTTCTACTCTTCCTCCCTCCATTTGTTGTAGATATAGTACTGTTATTTTCATCTTAAAATTTATAAGATATATGTTTGTAAGCATAATTCCCACGGTTGTTTAATCTTAATTCCAGTGTAAATGGATTGAATGCTTATCACTCACTAATTATTTTCCATGATTTTGCCAACTCTGAATTGCACATCTCACTTTATTTCTTGATTGGCTGAATTTTATCATTCAGTAATTTTTTTAAACGTGCTTGAGTATGTTCGATTGTGGTCTTTGTTGATTTAAAATTCTTGATTCACACTCTCTTTCCCTGGGAACTGTGCAGACTTTGCCTCACTGCCTTTCGGCATTGAGGATCACCGTATAGAAGTCTATGGTCCAACGGGGCTTTTTCCCCCACTTTCTTACCTTACTTTTTCTACTTGAATACTTATAAGATTGCTTTTTCACCAGGTTATGTCTTGATGCTGGATTGTTTTGTCTCAGTTTTTTTCTAAATATGAAAAAACTCTTAATCTTCAGTTTCAAATTGATCTTTATGTTGGGCAAGTTTTCCTCTGTTATATCTGAGCATACGTTTCTGTTCTATTTATTTTATTCTCCTTTCTAAGAGCATCCATTAAGTGTATGTTGGCTCTCCTTTGTCTGTTTTTAGTATTTATCACCATCTCTGGATCATCTGCTCCTCTCCAGTTTGTGGGATTTCTTCGAGCCTATCCGCAATGTTCATGGTTGTTTTTAGTAAAATTTTTTCGATTTTTGTTCCTTTACATCTGTACCTGAGTCTCACAAGCCTGTCTTTGAATGTTTTTTTCTTTTTTTTTAATAGATATAGAAGTGTGTATTTAGAATGAGAGGAGGTATTGCAGTACATTTTAAATTTTAAAAGCTGATAATGCCCCAAACATGAAAAAAAATCCAGAAAAATAACAGTATTTTTAACAACTAACTGTCTGACATTTCTGTAAACCTTTTTTCTCTGAATTTTTTGGCTGCATTCCATTGATCACCTTTTCACATGACAATGATTTTCTATTATTTTCCTGTAGAGACAGTAGAGCAACATTTTACTCTTTCCTCTAGTATGGTTGATTTGCTTTTTATTATTGACAGTGTAGAGAAGTTCCTTTAGCTTTGTGACTTGTTATTTGTAGCAATGTGTAAATTTGGGGGATTGTTGTCAAATTTGGGAAAAACTTACCTCCAGCTTCTTTCATATCTAAGCTCTGAGATTTGGAGGACTTCCCCAGGCTGTCTTCTGCCTTGCTTATTTGAGAGCTTGTTTCTCCTTCACTCTCCTTTGACTTTGTACTTTGTGATTTCTTTGAAACAGGATTTCTTTGGCTGAATTCTACTTCTGTTTCTTTGGATAATACTTCTAAAGTTTCTTTTAAATTGCTTTTTTGCTCATGTTCCTTTCCTCTTTTTATTCCTTCTTTCTTGCCAAGCTTTCATGCATTGGGCTCATGTTAATACTTTTGTGATGAGTACTCATCTTTGAATAGGGCCACTGGCCCCTGCGGAACTGTGAAGTTGTGCTAGTTTGGATAATGCATGGCCTCCCAACGTTCTCTTATCTTCCTTTGGTGAGAGGATCTGGTGGTGCACTCCGTAGTGATTTGAGGGGTCTTTATGGCTCAGGATAAAATTCTTCTGGCACCCTGACTTGGGATTTGATACTTCCTGCCTGCCTGCCTGCCTTCTTCTAATCCTCTCTTTGCTATCAGGGTGGGCCGCTATTCTAACATTTCCTATGTCTCCTTGGCCTGAACTCTCTCTTGCTTTTTGTCTTTCTAATGCAAGGATTGTGGCCTTGCCTTTTAGGGTGGTGACACTTATGTTAAGGAAGCCAGTAGTCCGCACTTGTTGTCAGAAGGCCTGGGCCTCTTTCCTTCTAGATTCGGACCTCACAGTGTTTGGCAGTTGTGCTTCCTGTGCATTGTTTGGGCTTGTGTCTGTCTCCTTCTTTCATTGAAGATGAAGTTTATTGTTGATGGTATGTTTAAATTGTTTTGTTGGTTTTAAATTAGCTCTGAGAGAAGGAAGTGGGGGCAAAAATACTCTTACTTTGCCATCTTTACCTGGACAAGAAATTAGTTCTGTTTTTACTCTGTGTGGAGTTTTAATTATTGTATAATCCTTTTTCCCAAAGTCCATTTTATTAGAATGGTGTTCAAGTTAGAAATTATTGATAAACATTTTACAAGTTCTGCCTGCGTGTGTGCGTGTGTGTGTGTGTGTGTGTGTGTATGAAAATGGGGGTAACAGTTTGGAAACTATGTTGCAATGCTAGAGTTAACCTTTTATGTCACTGAAAGGTGACTCAGTTACCTAAAAATTAGAGCAGTTTTTCCTGTTTGTGGTTTGAAATCCCACCTCTTAATCAGTTTGCATTTTAGCTTTAAATTTGTAGCCATGGATAACTTCCATGAAACCACAAGCTTTCTCTTGAAAGAACAAACAGTGTATAAATTAACCATGTAATATTAATAGAGCTGCCAAGTTTGAAATGCTGCATCACAGAAAGTACTTAGTGTGCAGACTAAAATCTGAGAACAATCTCAGAGCCTAAAAACAGGTTGCATAAGCTATTGCTTGATCACCATGAAGAGGCAGTTAGTCATGAGTATGTTTGTCAGACTCATGGTCTAGGTTTGGCTTTAAGACCAGGCCCTTCTTGACCTGTGATTCAGAGCAAGTTCTCATGCCTGCCTTATTTCATTTTCCTCATTTGTAAATATGGGGGTGTCTTACCTATCTCATGGATTGTGTGTATATATATTTAATAAGATACAATTTGTGAAAGCTTAGAGCACAACATTTGCCAGGAGTAGGTGCTCAGTGACTGACTGTCAAAAAGATAATTTTTGTTCAGCCCAATTGATGATGTTATTGATGAGGAACAGAATTTAAACAATAGAGATAAAAATCTATTACAAAGCCAATAGATTCTGAGAAACCTCTAACAATGGGGAAAAAAGCCAGTAGAATGTGACCTAGTGTGATTATAAATGATACAATTTTTAAAAAGTTTGAAAATGTATATACTTTTTATAGAAAATGTATACAAATAGTGAAATAATAAGAATAAACAAGGCTGGGCATGGTGGCTCATGCCTGTAATCCTAGCACTTTGGATGGCTGAGGCAGGAGGATGGCTTGGGGCCAGGAGTTTGTGACCAGCCTGAGCAAGAGCGAGACCCTGTCTTTAATAGAAAAATTAGCTGGGTGTGGTGGTGCCCACCTGTAGTCCCAGCTACTTTGGAGGCTGAGGCAGGAAGATCGCTTGAGCCCAGGAGTTTGAGGTTGCAGTGAGCTATGATGACATCACTGCACTGTAGCCCAGGCAACAGAACAAGACCTGGTCTCAAAAAGAGAGAGAGAGAAAAAAAAGAATAAACAGGTTTGGCTTTTACTTTATAGACCCATAAAATGATTATATTTTTATGGAGAGGATTTGTTTATTTATGTTCATTCTTAAAAGCCTACTTTTTTCTGTAAGTTCCCAGTATCTCTTTGCACACACTGGCTATTTGTACCATTTTCCAAGATTTATAACATAATGTTTAGGGTTGAAATTGAAACAATAACAATAACAAAGCTGTCCTGGTGAAATGCTGGTTATTGGGGAAATACAACCACCAGAGGTAAAAGGCAGTGTAGGGTGAATTTCCGGTTTCATAAGATATTTTGAAAGACTGTGTGGTGTATACCAGCCAGTAGATGATTGATTCTGTTTTGGCCTTTCCTGATCTGTGATTTCAAGTTACTAGGCAGAGCCACTTCTGATCCTCATCTGCTCTTCAGTGTCTTAAACACTGATGGGTGATAATGCCTGGTTGTAGTTGGCTCAGAAGCTGAGTGCAGGGAGCCTGTGCATTCCTGAGCCTGGAGCTTCTGGGGTGGAATGGCTGGATCAGTAAGCTCTGTCCCAGGACACCTCCTGTGCCAGGCACGTTCCAAACTCAGGACTGTGGAAGTGGGTGGGTTGGGGGAGACACGGTCACCTCACCTGTAAAAGAGGGAGACTGAACTGCTTCTTTCCATGGGGGTTGGTGTGCCAGGTTCCTGAGGAACCTCTAATAATATTGTTTCCCTTTGGTTTTTTTTCAGTTAGGTAGTTTATGTAGTGAATGTCAAACTCTGTATTTTCTTTTAAATTAAACTAAATGATAAGCATTATTACTCTTCCACTTTTATACTTATTTATTATTTCAGGTATTTTCTTTTTTTCCCCTTTTCTTTTTTTTTGAGACAGAGTCTTGCTCTGTCACCCTGGTTGGAGTGTAATGGCATGATCATAGCTCACTACAACCTCAAACTCCTGGGCTCAAGGGATCCTCCTGCCTCAGTCTCCTGAGTAGCTGGGACTGCAGACATGTGCTACAACACTCGGCTAATTTTTTTCTATTTTTGGTAGAGACGGGGTCTCACTCTTGGTCAGGTTGGTCTTGAACTCCTGAGCTCAAGCAATCCTCCTGCCTTGGCCTCTCAGAATGCTAGGATTACAGGCATGAGCCACTGTGCTTGGCCTCAAATATTTTCTGTTAATAAGTTAATACCCTTGGAATGGCCCTCTTGGAGGAATGCAGGGATTCTGCTGTTGGATTTTTTTCTGTCTTCTACACTCAGCTTTCATTTGTCATACATTGGTGGGTGAAATTCTATCTGTAGATAGAATTTATGGTCTTCATAATATATTATTGATTTTGTCTTCTACTTTTACTTTATTATGTTAGCTTGGATCCTTTATTAATCTTCTCATTCACTTATCTGCTCCTTTTTTCCAAGCAAGTCTTCACTACCCCTTTTAGTGGTTTTGGTAGCTGCGACACTGGCATGAATTGTTTTAAGTATCTGGCTCTTGAAACGTTATTCTTTTGCCTCCAAAGAGAAAATGGACTTGGCCCAGTGTTGAATTTGATCATTCGTGTTCTCTTGCTTTCGTGGTCCAGTGTAATAGGCTTTGTTTTAAGTCATGGAGATGAAAAGTTGTTGCTGGTTGGTGTGCTCTTTTTTGAAGAACGGGGTGAATCTTATTTCTTTTACTTACCTTTTTGCTTTGGCTACCAAATTTAGAGCTGAACTTGTGGCTGAACTTTAATAACTTTGGCATATCTGTGTTTTTAAATTTTCTTCACTGGCTTTGATATTTTATTTGTAATTTCTTTGATATTTATCTGTAACATCTTTAAGTGATTTCATTTTTATTGTGTATGTTCTTATACGTTGCTCCAAGACCATTATAGAATGAACTGCAATACATAAATGTGTGAGGTAATAACAAAAATTGTATCATGCTTTTTCTCTAATAACCTGCCCCTTTTCCTCTCATTTTTCACTGTGTTCACAAACTACTGTATTTAAACAATAAATGACCTTTAGATTTTCCATAGTGTGTGCTCTGTGCAGTAATTTCTACATCTCTATTTTCAGCATGATCTTTCTTCCCAAAGGTTGCAGGGAGAGTGGCTGAGGAAAGGGGTGCAGTGCTGGGCCACGAGGTGGGCTACTGCATTCGCTTTGATGACTGCACCGACCTGCTGGCTACGAGAATTAAGGTGAAGTTCTCAAGCTGCTTTTCCTAGTGCAGATACGGAAGAAGATTACTTTGGGGGAATTTAAAACAAGCCTCTCACTGCTGTACAGGATACTGGTACCATGGCAGAAAGTGTAGGAAATCATCCTGGCTCTCAGGGAAGTTAGTCCTCCTGGGAGGTACAGAACTCTTTCAGAGAGTCCTTGAATCTTAGCTCAGAAAGGAACTCGGAAGTAAGGTTTAGCCCTTGGTTCTACAGATTAAAGTCGAGAGCCTGGGAGGTTGAATGACTTGCCGGATGTTATATGCTCATTGGTAATCAAACCAGGACTCAAAGCTGTCTTTTCTTGTGTGTGTTATGTTGTTTTTCCACTAACTCAAATAGCTATCTCACTATAGAAACAAGCCTGTAAAAGACTTAAGAACAGGGAAAAAGGGGTATATATTAATTGCGGGGAACTTGGAGGAAGGGAGAGCGGGGACGCTGGTGCGGCAGGCCCACAAGGACGTCAGCTGCTCCTCCCCGTGGGGCCAGGTCCCTAAGATAGGGGTCGCCACAGAGGATAAGAAAATTGATAGGAAATAGAATAAAAGAATACACAGAGACTAAGGTATAGTTTATAGTTTTATATAAAGAGATCGGAATAATCAAAGCGGGGGACTTAGGCGACTAGATCATTGTCTCCGTTCATGATCTAGCAACATGGTTAGATTCACATAGGTATTTATGATCACAGGTCTTAATTACTAGTTGTCAGGGTTACACATTTGCTAGGGGAACAGGATTACACAGGTAGTGGGCTAGTGTCAAAAGTCCTCTCAAGGGGCTTACTAACAAGTCTCTATCCAGGTGAACAAACAGGTACAAAGTCTTTCAGGGCCT